>JAZHYW010042549.1:0-16442 GCA_037355805.1 Ixodes ricinus | reverse complement strand
TTGCTGACAGAGACAAAGATGAAGCGATAAGCCAACTATATAGCATGTGATTTCTGCGATGCAGCTCCTTTGGCAGTGGCTGTTGTCGGTGCCGAAGTAAGCACATGATTTCAGCCTCGTCAGCCTCAAGGTGATGTCTGTACATAGGCCTCCTTTATTCTATTGTCTCGTCAAGTAAGACTCCCGGCCTTGTATTTCAGCGCTGCCGCTTGCTCTGCTCGCTCTAGTAGATTTGTTGTGGGGGGACAGCACCGTACAAGCAAGCAAGATAAATCTCAGTTCGCATTGTCGACTTCGACTTTAAAGGGAGCATGTAGATGGATGAAAGGATCGCATTACGTTTATGGATCAAAGAGCACGCGAGATTAGAAGGCTGGCACATCTCCGTAGTCAAGTTTACCTATCTACACTCTCCCACAGCCGCGCAGCTCAAGAGAAGCCACGGATAGAGTAATAAATTGCCAGTCGCTTGGTGGCCGGTCAATATTGTACAATTTGGGGAGGTCAGCAAATATCTCTCTGCTGGTGTCTGAGTCTTTATTTCATCTGCTTTCCAGGCACGTCGTTAGTTCAGCTTACGTATTGTGATTTAGCGAGTAGCGCGCTTGAATCGCTCTCCGAACAATGGAGCCGCCGTTAATACTGACGGAAAGCCGCCCGAGTTATATGATTCAATAAAATCTTCTGTTCGGGCCGATAAGGTTGCGCGCGAATTAAACAGACGAAGGATGTACACAGGCGCTTACCTAACTGATTTGTAGTTCAAATCCGTCTTCATCGCCTAAATAGATGCAGTTCGATAAGGCTCAAGAAATATTAAATCATGCGTTCTACAACCAGCCAGTTGGTGCCTGTCCGTACGTACGTGTACCTTCGTCCTGTTTGTTCGCGCCTTTAACCTTTAGTTAAATATCCAATAAATAAAGGCGGCGTCATCTATAGCTAACATAAAAGCCCGCGAAAATACCGGCCATAATTTCATACGTTTCACTGCGTTTTGTATTGAGCGAGTCGTATCTGCTCATTCGTACCGAAGGTCACTTCCGCGTCGGTTTCGGCAGAATAGTCGAGTACTGTTTGCCGCGTGGTGATCCCGCATTACGTGAAGGCCCGTACTACAGGCTGAAACAGCCGAACTGCAAGCGGCGAAGGCATGGCAACAGGCGCTGATCGTACTGCGTCGTAGACCAAGAATCATACGAGTAATCGCCGTTCATGAAATCTGCGACGTCGGCCTGACATTTTCTGCTCGGCGAAGACCGTCGATTCGACGCAGCCGGACTGACGTATTGTCTTCCTCGGCTGGGAGAACTTCCGCGCTCTGGACAGAGTCATGGCAACGAGATTTACATCTTGATGCCGAGTCCGCTGAGTCAAAAAGCAGATCGAGTTTTATCCCTTCTCTTTTATGCGAAACTGGAGGCAATAGACGGAAACGGGATTTCGTCTGGTTCCATGAACATTGCCATCAGGTCTTACCCGGTGCTGCTGGAAAATCATTTTATGGTCTCGCTGCCGAATCCGAAATTCGGATTCACTAAAGCTGCAGAAGCAAACAGCGTTGCCATAAACCACGAAACATCACATGTTGTCATATTGATGGACGGCTGGTTTCCTGAAAATGTGCGAGCGAATGGGGATGTCTTTATCGCAGAGCTATTTGAGAGCGAGTCTTCGTTCCTTCTCTCAGCCTTCGTGGAAAGTCAGCAAAGAGAGGAGCGAGGATCGCGAGGTGACGCGTCTGGCTTAGTGCGTAAAATTTGCCTAAGGTGTCAAGATGATATGCTGAAGATACCGCTTTATGAGTGACGTCTGAAGATTTAGCAAACGGCCCAGTCGATTGCGTTGTTTTTCTATCTGATTTCGGCTCAGCATCGATTGGGGAATGCAGGAGGGTGATGTTTGCTGAATGGATACCCTTCCTTCTTCAAGCCGAGTGTCAGCTTAGTTGTAATGAATGACAACAAACGCTTCACTGCCATATAAAACGATTGCCTGTAAGAAAGAAACATTCAAACTGCCAAGCCGCTGCTCGGCTTCACTCCAGTTAAATCAGGTTCGTGGTCGTTCCTCGTCGTCAGCCCGTGCATGGGGAAGACGAGAGCCTACCGCAGCTTGCGAATAGGTACGTCGCAGATTGCAACGCCGCGAAGGAGGTCGTTCGAGGTCTGCCACACGATGCTCGCGGCAGGATCCCATTGTTGACAGGGTCTCATTTGCTCAAAATTTAGTACCAAAAACACACGCCTGGCGACGGCGAGTCTCGAGAAATATACTGATCTTTGAAGATCCCGCAGCGGAGTATTCGAACAGCTTCAGGAGGTCAATTGAAGTATCGATTTCGACCTCTGATTTCAGCGCAGCTGTGACGTCACTTACGAGGAGACATACTTAGTGAACACTTCCCAGGCCCTGTACTCGCGTGTCCAGTTTGATACGCGCCTACGACCTAGCCCTGGGAATCCGCCTTCCGCTACCACGCGATACGCGAGCTGGCGGCGCAGGTTAACGCTGAATGCCGGAAGGGCATTGAAACGGGGGAGAGGGTACGTTATTAGTTTCAGTAGGCTAAACTTTCATCCCTCCTTGCCGGCTCCGTCGTTCGTCACCGTTTGTTCCATTTAGCTGAATTCCCGCCACAGCCAGTGCGTACCGCGGCACCAGGTGACACCGCAAGACTCAAAGCACTTACGACGGATCGCGCATTTAAATCAGTGAATAGCTCAATCTGCTATGTTTGCGCTCAGTATTTTACGCCGCCACGACTTGAAGACCTGTCGATTATGGGATGGCGGCTGAAGGTGACGACAGTTATAGTCTGGTGGAGTTCCAGCGACCGGAAACCGGTCGTCAGGAGCCTATCGGGAAATCATGGAATTGTCAGGGGATATTGTCAAAAGCGAGTCAGGGAAAATGAGCCGGAAAATGCCATCGAGTGCCTGAGCAAAGACTCTGTGATTTGTGCTGAGCAGTGTCAAAGGTTGAAATTGCAGTTGGAGCGCAGGTTTCGCTTACCCGATGTTGAGTGTGCCAAACTTGGCGGGGCCGGAAAGCCGAGGCTCTTCGATTGGACTAGATCGGCCAGATCCAAATTCAGAAGCTGTGCCGCACACCCTAAATCCAATCCAACCGAAGTATCCGGAAAGTGTAAACGAGCGGCTATGCTGCCATTTAGCACGACGTGGGAGAAAAGTTGTAAAGGTTTGCCAATTGACGATGTCGGTGACAAGAAAAAAGTGCCTGCTTAATCCGGACTGACGAACCCGAATATTTCTGATATGCATGTTGAATTAAGCCCGTGCAAAACGATCCTCACAGTGCTCAATGTTCAATGCCTGTGTAGTAATGGTCTGGCATATTTCTAACCGCCCTAGAGTGGTCAGGAATTGCACCTAAAATAATAAGGAAAACCTGAAAGTCAGGAATTTGAAAATAATAATTTGCTAGACACCCTGCCGCCGCGCCTTACGCAAAATCGCGGATACGCAACGAGAAAGCGCGTGATCTGTACCGAGGGCCTCAAACTTGCCGTCGTGGCGCTGTACGTAAGCCAGCCCCAGATTTGTGTCGTTTTTGTTGGCAATCCGGGAGCCGGCTAAACTCATGAATCACTGAAGCAGGCTTACCTAAGCCTCGCCGGCCCCTTCGTCTCTCGTCCCTTTTCTTACCACGCACCCTAGCCAGAATCGCTTGGGAACGTGCTCGCCTGGAAACTTCCTCCTATCAGACACATGTAGGCATGAAAATGAACTAGTATCATCTGTAATAGTTGGTTAAACATTATTATTAAAATTAGCGCAAAGACAAGAAGGAAATATTGTGCAGATGGAAAGACTTCTTCTCATCGTTCTTCCTCTACTTCCTCATTTCCTACTACTCTCTACTTCTTCCCCACGTTCTCTTACAAACCAGTTGTAGTAGCGCTCTTTCCTGTCCTGCTCGTCTTCCTTCCTTGTCTTTGCGCTAATTTTAATAATGAAAATGAACAAATGCGCCGACACGTGGCATCAAAGTCTTCCTCGATGAAATTTTGAGGGATCTTACGGCAACGGGAGGTGCCCCCGGCGGGGTTGCAGGAGCGCGCAGCCACCCGCGCCGATCACTAGCCAGTTTCCTCAAGCCTCCCGGAAACATGGAATTTCGACATGCCGACGACGTGGCCTCGAGCATAGTTCCGAAAACCGCCGAATCACAAATTACCAATTGAGGTTAGGCCAAGCGCCAACTAACCGCAGACGACATTAAGGTCTCCTACACGGTTTCTGCGCGCTATGAAAACACCAAAGAGCCAATCTCTGTGGACTGGTTTAAACAGCTCAGCGGTCGACGAGGTGTTTAGACCTTCAAAACTCAGTCTGCGCTGTGGCATTACGCAATGCAAGCAGGGACGCTTTGCGTTGCGTAATGCCACAGCGCAAGACTGAAGGTGCGGGGCAATGCAGGCAAGTGTTCCGCCTCATCATTCGCTGAGCTTGATTTCGTCAGTCCGCGTGGAGATTGGCTCTAACGAGTGTTTCTGCGGAGTAAGTGGAGACGCGCAGAATTTCTTAGAGTGTAGGAAGGCACTGGCATGCTTATCTTCGTCGTCGCGATTGGACAGCGCTGGCCCTCGTGCCTCTCTCTTGAGAAAGTGGAGGGACGCCTCAATTGAAGTGAGGGTGTTGTGAGAATTCGGCGGCTTTACTGCAGGAACTTTGTACTCGAACCACGTCGTCGGCAATGTCGAATTATGTTCCAGGGGCTTGAGAGGCTAGCTGAAGTGATCCCGAGCGCGAACGATACTACGCGCCAGCGAAAACGCAGCATCGAGAGAGCCCCGCCAAGTGGCCTCCGAGTTCCCGAAATTCCGAGTGTTTACGCGCTAAAGGTCCTCCAAGACGCTTTCGTGTCGTCCGTTCAGAGACTGCAGTGCTACACGTGTCTGGCACATTTGTTCATTTTCATTATTATTAAGGTCTAGCGCAAAGACAAGGAAGGAAGACACAGGACAGGAAAGAGCGCTACTAACCGGTTTTAATAGAGAACGATGAGGAAGAAGCGTAGAGGAAGTAGTAGAGGAAGAAGTAGAGGCGAGAAGAAACGAAAGAGGAAGAAGTCTTTCCGTCCTGCTGTCTTCCTTCCCTTGTCTTTGCGCTTAATTTTTGGCAATAATGCTTAAACCAACTAGCCCACCAGATGATACTAGTTCATTTTCATACTTACGCCCCAGCTGTCCGAGGGAGGAAGTTTCAGGCGAGGCACGTTCTAAAGGATCAGGGCTGGGGTGCGTATTTAGAAAAGGGACGGAGAGACGGGGGCCAAGGAGGCTTAGGTAAACACGCTTCAGTGATTCATAGATTTAGCCGGCTCCCACTTGCTTACAACAAAACGACACAAATCTGGGAGCTGGCCGTACAGCGCCACGACGGCAGGGACTTTTGGAGCCCTCGGTGTGATCACGCGTCAGTTGCAGGTATCCGCGATTTTGCGGGGCTAAAGGGCAGCAAGTGTCAGCAAATTATTATTTTCTAAATTCTCTGACTTTTCCAGGTTTTCCTTATTATTTTAGTGCAATTCCCTGACCACTCTAGAGGCGGTTAAATATGGGACCATTATTGCCATTGCTACATTGAACATTGAGCACCGAGACTGTTTTGTACGCTTAATTCAACATGCATATCCGGAATATTCGGGTTCGTCCAGTCCGATTAAACGAGTTAATTTCTGTCACCGACATCGTCAGCGAAGAGGCCGTTTCAGGTAAATACGCTAAAAACATACGACGTTCAACTAATGTCATTAAACCAAATGGCAGCATAGCCGCCAGATGCAGCACTTTTCGGACACTTTCGGCTTGGATTGGATCGGACTAGGGTGTGCGGCTTTTCCATTTTTTACTAAATCTCAGTTGCCCCCACTGGATCTAGCCTAGTATCGCGCCCTCAATCTAGTCCAATCGAAGGCTTGTACTGGATTTGTCGGCTTTTCCATTTGCATAGGGTAGCACACTCAACATCGGGTAAGCAGAGCCTGCGCTCCGCTCTATGCAGAATTTATTGCCTATTTTTCTGCCCCTAAGTCCTAAAGTCTTTGCTCAAGGCACTCGATGGCGTTTCCGGCTCATTTTCCCTGACTGGGCTCGCTTTTTGACAATATCCCCTGACAATTCCATGAATTTTCCCAGTAAATTAAATTTCCCTGACGATTCCCGGTTTTCCCGGTCGCTAGACTCCCTGGGCAGCTACCACCAGCAGCCGTCGCAGCCATCCGCCATTCCCGCCATCCGACGGAATGTCGTAAGTCGTTGGCGGCGTACCGTATCTGTGAAAGCGCAAACGCATAGCGACAGGTGAAGCTATTCACTTATTTAAATACGCGATCCGTCGTAAGTTACTTTGGAGTCTTGCAGTGTCACCTAATCCACTTATTTTGCACCACAACCGTGGCAGGGTTCGGCTAAATTAGACAAAGCGTTGGTGTGGCAGACGACGGAGCCGGCACAAAGGAGAGGGATGAGAAAGGGACAGCCTCGCAAGCTAACCAAGGCGATACCCTCTCCCCCATTTCCGTGCACTTGTCCGACTCGGCCGTTCGAGCGTTGTTGCCTCAGTAACCTGCGCCTGCTCGCGTATGTCACGTGGTAGCGGGAGGAAAGAGGATGGGAGGGGCGTACCGAGGATTCCCAGAATTCGTCGCGCGCGCGCGCGCGAGCTTTAGGGATTTTTGCGAAGGGTTTAAGGGCCTAAGTGAATCACGGAGGTGTTTTCACCTGGGCCTCCTCCATTCATCTCTCTCCCTCCGTAAGTAAGTCGACGTCCACGAAAACGCGCCAATCAGGAGGTCGAAATCGGTCTGTTGACTTACTCCACAAGCTTGTTCGAATACTCCGCTGCGGGATCTTCAAAATCAGTATATTTTCTCCAGACTCGTAAATATACAGAGGCGTGTGTTTTTGGTGCCTAAATTTTGAACAATGGGGCCTAATGTTTTTGGCGTTGGCGCCTGCACCCAATGGGATCCTCTCTGCGAAGCATCATTGAGCTTGAGCGGGCCTCGAACGGCCCCTCGGTTCGCGGCGTTACCTTTGTCCTGCACGACGTACCCTATTCACTAGCTGCGAGTAAACCGTCGTCTTCCCGCATGCGCGGGGAGAATACTCGGCGACGAGGCGACCCTTTGAACCTATTTAACTAGGTAAGCTGACGCGCAGCTAGCTGCAGTTTTGAATGTTTGTACTGCCTTTAGGTGATCGTTTTATGTAGCAGTGAAGCTTCGTTTGTTTGTTTGTTGTCTCATTCATTACAACTAAGTTTCCTAGTCCGATGACACTCCGCCTTCGGCTTGAAGAAGGAAGGAGTATCCATTCAACAAGTCCAACCAGCAAGCGGCACCCTCCTCCACAATTTCCTCAATCACGATGCTGAACCGAAAATCGAATCTCAGAAAACAACGCAGAATCGATAGGCGGGACGCTAAAAATCTCAAAACGTCACTCATAAAGCGGTACCTCCAACGTATCATCGTATTTTTTGTAAACGAAGAGCGCGCACGCACAAAGCCGAAAAGACGCGTCACCTCGCGATCCTCATTTCCTCCTCTCTTTTCGCTTTGATTCCGCGAGGCGAGAGAGGAAAGGGAACGAGGCCATTTTTCCCTCCTTCTCAACTCTTCTGCGATAAGACGACGTCAATATTCTCCATTCGCCCTTTATTTTCCAGAAATAGTCGGCCATCCGCTCAATATATGGCTGTATGAGTGATGTTTCGTGGTTTATGGCGCCTTGTTGAACACTTTGCAAGCTATTTAGTGAAATCTCGAATTTCGCTTCAGCATCATTTAAAAAGACCATAAAATGATTTTCCAGCTTTCTCTTTTTCAGATTAAGACCCCCCAATTAATTGCCAATGTTCATGGAACCAGGAGCAGAAATCCGTTTCCGTCCTATTGCCTCCAGTTTCGCATAAAAGAAAGAAAAAAAAGATTAAAACTTCAGTCTGCTTTTTTCTTTGACTCGACCGGACTCGGCCATCAAGATGTAAAATCTCGTGTGCCATGACGTAAAGTAGGCCTTTCTACCAGAAACGGAAGTTCTCCCAGCCGAGCGAGGTAGCCGCGTCAATCAAGCGTTGCGCGTGCGTCGAATCGACATTCTTTCGCCGAAGTTTCGACCCAAAGATGTCGAAACGACGTCACCCGAGGTTTCCATGAACGGCGATTGCTTCCGTATGACTTTGGTCTACGACGCTTGTGCGATCAACGCCATGGTTATGCATACTTCGCCGCTGAGAGAATTGCAGTTTAAACTGTTTCGCTATAATGAAAGTACGGGCCTTGTTCCGTATGCAGGGACGCCCACGCGGCAAAACGAGTACTCGCCCGACGAAGCCTGTAGCAGTTCCCCGCCGAAACCGGCCGCGGAGGAGTGACGGTTACCTCGGTACAGAATGGTAAGGCTCACATTTCGGCTCCGAACACAAAACGCTAGAAACGAAGCAATGTAAATTGCCAATGGGATTCTATCGCGGAGAAACCTATAGGTGCTCTCGTTGACGCCGCGGCTTATTCAACCGGATATTTAACCAAAGGGTTAAAAGGCGCGAACAAAACAGGACGAAAAAAGACACACGTACGATACGGACAGGCACCAACTTCCAGCTGATTTAATGAAACACGCAATTGTGTTTCTTGAGGGCTGTGTATAATGAGCGATAGGAACCTTATCAGTTGCATCTGTTTAGGCGATGGGGACCGACAGTTTGACGGTGTTTCGTGTTTTATTAAATCAGTTGGAAGTTGGCGCCTGTCCGTTTCGTAGGGGTGTCTTTTTTCGTCCTGTTTTGTTCGCGCCTTTAACCTTTTAATCGATATGTACCAACTAGCCCGAACCAAAGTTTTATTGGATATATAACTCGGGCATTTCCGTCGAGGATATTCAACGGCAATTCCATTGTTCGAGAGCACAGTTCAAGTTAACACGCTACTCGTATCTAATACGTAAGCTGAATTCAACTGACGTGCTTGGAAAAACGGAGTAAAAATAAAAGACTCAGACACTGCGGATGTTGCGGTTACTTTCCTAGGTGGCGCAAGCTACTGACCATTACAAAAAAGCTTTTGACACAACTAATTTATTACTTTATCCATTAATACTCTTAGCTTCGCCGCGAGCGTTTGTGGGAGAGAGTGTAAGATAGAGTACGCTTTTATTTGCAAGAATTTCATGCCGGAAATTAGGATGTAGCCTTCCTAATCTCAAGCGTGCTAGTTTTCTTTTGATCCCATAAACGATATGCAGTCACTAAAACTCCGTCTATAATCGTTTTATGCTCCCTTGTAAGTCGAAGTCGGCGGAAATCAACCTAACAACTATTGTCCCATTGATTATTTCCGAAACGAGTCAAATGTATGCAGACTGGTTTATCTTGCTTTGTACTTTGTACAATTACTGTCCCCCATCTCCTGTAATGCTCGTGTCCCACTAGAGCGAAAGACAGAAACAAACGACAGCGACAAGCCTAAAACCAGAGTCTTTCGCGATTTGAGAGGCTTTGTAGAATAAAGGAGGCTATGCTCAAACACGAGCATTATGCACGCGAGGGTATCTTTGACAGGCTTGAAATCGCTCGTGCTTACTTCACGAGCACCGAACGGCTAAACGCCTGCCAAAGGGTAGTTCATCGCGAGCATGCTGTATAAGTTTGAGGCTTGTCGCTGTCTTTTGTCTCTGTCTGTTGCTCTGGTGGGACACGGCCAACTAGACCGCCGATTTTGCTTTCTTGAGGAGCGATGCGCGCGTCAAATTAACCGAAAATAAGAGAAAAGTGACCATAGAAACTCTGGACGACATGTAATAAAGACTTAGCCTTCCTATAAAAAGAGGGTCGAAACTGTGTATGCCAAGCAAAGCTTTGCCACTGTCGGCATAAGAACAGTTTGTTCCAGTATTACCTCGCGAATTATTAGACTACATCAAGGCTGGGCGTCAATTAAGAGTTTTAACCCGATTAATGGCCACCTTCTAAACAATTAATTAATCGATTAGTTGGTCGCTTTATTTTCCAGACATAATATCACTAACAAAATACCTTTTTTATAATCTGTTGTTTATATAAACGCCGCAATACAGATTTTCAACTCGGGATAAACATCTGCAGTTGAATAAGGGATAGACGTATTGTGTTATTGTGTGACAAGAGAGAGCTTCCTGCGTCTTCACAATCACCGTTGATGCACAGATAGGCGCGCGAGAGACGTTTTATCCAGAAGAGGTATTACTTTTTTGGCGAAACTATCGGAGGAACGAAGAAGCACTGCGATCGCCACCGCAGTTCACCGTTTGTCACGCCTGCAGTGAAAAAATACAGCGACACGTTCAAGCATTTCCGTTGACCATTCGACACCGTGTGCCGACGCCATTGATCGAGCGGCACGACGAGTGGCTGTAGTTGTCAAAGTCGGCTGCTTTGAGAGGATTGACAACGTTGTTAGTACCAACCACTTCACGAGGGTCATTATGGTCGGACCGACCTCAACGAGGGATTAGGAAAAATGAGCCCACGGTTGTCGACGCGAGAGGAGCGAGGGAAGAAGCCCTAAACTTTGACACGTATGTCTATGACCAGGTATGTGAAAGTCAAGCTGCGGGACTCGAGCCTTTTGTCCCTCTTGGGGATTTTCCACGTGCAGGGACCCGCTGTCTTTGAGGAGGGTCCTCCACGCGATGGATGCCGCGCTCCTGCGTGTCCAACGACTAGTTACTGTAGTTTGACTACGTTTCCGAGTACTTTAGTAACTTTCAATTATATTTTCATTTTGGTAATTAGTAGCTTACTTTAATTACGTTTTCCGAGTAACTTGTACCCAAATTACGAACTACTTTCGAATTTTAGTGGTAGGTTTGCTTCTCAGCAAACATTCCTGCACAAAAAGAGATAAGAGGTCAGAAGATCAGCTCATATTTGCAAAGAGGGGGAAGCACGTGACGTAGGCAGGGGACGGTGGGTTGGGGTTGAAGGGTCCGATACCGAAACCCCATAAAATGTTCACATGCCCCCGACTGCAACAACAATTCTACGAAGCTACGTCCCGAGCGCTCGAGCGGAAAAAAAATTGGCAATACGAGATCATTACACCGCATGCCATTTCTAGTGCTCAAGGTATGACAACGGGGCCTCACAGCTAATTGTCTGCGGGCCGCGCCCCAGCGACTCGCGAGCCGCATGCGGCCCGCGGGTTGTGTGTTTGAGACCCCTGGTATAGGGGATGAAAGGGCATCATGAAAGAGTTTCTTAAAAATTATACTTGTACTTTACTTTGAAAGTACATTGTAATTATGTTACTTTACTTCAACTACATTGCACCCGATGTACTTAGTACTTTACATGAGAAACGTGTCGTCCTGTTTTCGTCGTCTATGTTATTCTCCTCAAATACCGTAACTTAACCAGCACGCTCCATTTCCATGAGTCTTTCATTTACTTTGTACTTTAATTCAAGTACTATTTAGATGTACTTTACGCAACACTGCAAACAAGCAAATGCAAAATCAAGCTCAGGCAGTGCTAAACCTCAAAGTTGAAATGATACATGCGCAATACATCATAAAAAAAGAACAATTAGGCACGCAGAAGCAGAACAAACTATTAAAGCATTTCTGTGAAAACACAAGCCGCTTTATATTTGGCTAGCAGAATTTCGCTAAAGGATCAAAACCTATATGTACTTTCTTGCTACCATAAAAAATATAAAGGTAACTTCAAAAGTAATTTGATGCCTTTCTGCGGTAGGTAGTAATTTACTCAATTACTTTCTATTTGAGGAATTTCTGCTCTACTCAAATTACTTCAGAGGTCATGCAATACTTAGTAACTTGATTACTTTTATTAGTAACTTGTACATGTCTCGCGTCGAGTATAGGTCATGGACGCCGTCGCCTTGCTATGCAAGCCAAGAAAAGCCAGGTACTTTTCGTAAATTGTACACGGTCTTCTAATTGGAACCAGCCGTGGCTTAATCATGATATATAATGTCGTTATTTGTGAGTTTCCCGCCGACGAACAGGATAGTGTTTGCGTTTAGCAGATGCAAAGAACCTCGGTAAGAAAAACACACAATTTATGTTTATTTTAGCCTTAATTTATCCGGCTTGAAGTTCAACCTATTAGCCAGTTAAAAGAATTAATCGCGATTAAAGCATCAATGTATTAATCGAAAGGTTAATTGATCAATCGCCCAGACCTAGATTAGATGGCATTTATGAAAACACTAAAGTTGAATTTAAACGCTTCAAATAAAAATACCACGATGGCGTCATTAATAAATAACCACCAAACACCTAACAAGCGCCATAAAGTTCAAAATACGAAATAATGTTTCTTTTTCTAAGGTGCTTTTCCCTTGCACGCCAAACGATTAGGAGGCCTTTGCCTGAAACACTCCTACAACATTCTCAACGGATCATTAGCAGTATCTGAGATATAATATACACGGCTTGAACGCTACGTAATTGTTGGAGTGCTTTTTTCTATTCCTACCTTCGTTCAGAGAGAATGCAAAGTTAAACTAACAGGGTGGAAGGAACTATCGCGCGATATAAATTCGCAGCATAACAGACCAAATCGCGTCAATATAAAAAAAAGATCCTAAAACCTTTAAAAAAATTTCAACAGGCCTCGCAGCAATTACAGAATGCAGCGCGTGACGCAGGGAATTGTGGGGCTGTTCCGATGAACGCTCGGGCTGACTCGGAAGCTTAGTACATCCTGGAAGAGATACTATCCATTCCGTCTGATCCTTTCGAGTCCAGGACTCAAAAATGTAAAGCTGACACAAAACAAACTCTTTATGTCAATTTGTTTTCTTGTCGTCCCGTGTTTGCGCTCTGATATAATAAAGTGTCAAACCAACATTAACTTCGGTTTTTGCTCATCGGTACTATTTCACGTGCCGAACATCAGAGGCTTCATAACGCACCGAGAAGACGGCGAAGGCACCAGAAAAGTTCTGGAGTGGTCTATTGAGTATCGGCGGGATTGTCACTGTCGCTTATTCGGTAGCACAAACCTTCAAAGATGGGTGACTGCAAGCAAATCTCCACTCACATGAGATCCCAGTCCAGATGACGAACCTCCGTCAGCAGCGCAGACAGCTTTGAGCGGAAGTAGGGCTCGAAACGGATGTCGTCCTCGAACACGATGGCAGTGCGGTGCTGGTTGTCGACCATCTTCGGGGAGACCCAGACCGGAAACAAAAGGAGAAAGACCGGAAACGACGTAAGTCAACCTCTGTCAATCTCACAAAGGGAACGGAGGGCGAAGGCAATCCATGCGCGTATTGTGCAAAAGAAGCAGAAGCTCTCTCAGAGGCCGGACATCTCGAGCGTCGGGATAAATAAAGAACGGGATGTGCAAGAGCCACCACGACGAGAAATGTTTTTCAGATCCAATCACTCGTAAAGATAAGCCCTGCCATTCAACAGGCAGCCAGCTATTCGAGATAAATCAGGGGCACCCCACGTTGGGCGCCATCTATCGGGAAGGAGAACCGTTTTTGGTGGCCTACCTTGCTTCCGGTTTTGTCCGCTCTAACCTATGCTTGGCTGTCCGAAAGCGGTCGGTAAATGGATTCCGCGTTTGTTTTTCTTCTATCCAACGCAATCGACTAGTTTACATTTGTTTTGAATGAATGCGTTGACTGCGGAAGAGTTCGCTTGTTTTGCCAAATGAATGGACGGCGGACTTCGCCGTGGCGCCCATCGAGACCGACAGCACGATTGAAGCTCTCTTCGATCAATGAGAAAGTACAAAGGGTTATATTAAACTAGGTTTCGTGCTATATGCACGTACTCGGTAATAAATTTGGGAAATATATGAGACCAAGTTACAGTTAAGGCAATCTTTTTTGAACCGCGAGCCATATGTTTAGCCTGCTCGCAAATTGTAATGAAAAAAGGTACTCTCAAAAATGTCAAGGCTCACTCTAAAATCGTCCGAAAAACTCGGCACCTGTACGTACCAATCTCAAATTTTGATCAAACGCGTATTCGTGTGGTGGATTTCAGCTTGTGAAATTTCAAAGCGCAGCTCTATTTCTGTGAAAAATGAGACCAACAAACATGCCCAGGTCAACGGCGGACGCGTTCAGGGACGAAAGAGTCGTTTACGAACGCCGTTGACCCTGGAAAGTTTGTTGGTGTCGTTTTTTACCAGAGGGAACTAGACTTCGAAATTTTACAAGGTCAAATTCACCACGAAAATACATATTTGATGAATATTTGAGATATTTACGTGCAGCCACCGATTTCAAAGCGAACATTGGCATTTATGTCACCCCACTTCAGGCTACAGCTGTGTGTCACTGTAGGTCCTGAAGAAAAAAAAAAAACGAAATCGGCCATACCTCTTTGTTTTGAGTTACGCGACTGTAGAGTGTAGACAATGATGCAAACTAATTTGTTTACTCGATATAAACATGAAGGCAACACACCAAATTGGTTATTTCCTCTTCCTTATTTAACCACAAGACCAGCTGATGCGGTCGTGAGAGAAACAGCCACTCCCATTCTTTTCGGGTGCGCACATATACGGTGGCCCAAGTCACCAGGCTCGATCTAAAATAGACCGTAAAAATCGACGCCTGCACGTAACAATCTAAACTTTTCGTCAAAGGTGTATTTCACAGGTCGGTTTTTTTCTTGTAAAATTACAAAGCGTAGCTCTGTTCTGTATAAAATATAGGGCCAAGAAACTTGCCAGAGTCAACGGCGGGCGGTGACGCAGACGACCAAAGTCGAGTAGCGGGGTGTGTTTGCGCGTTTGTATTGATAGATGGCGTCGGCAGCAGCGTCCGAAGGTGTAGCCGACCAGCTAAAGAAAGCAGACGACACGCAGACGAAATCCGCTGGCAGCAAAAGCGCCGCCGTTACGCAGACACGTTTTGTTTTACTTTCAAGTATTGCTTTTATTGTCCGCATTTATTTTTTAGCCAAATGTAGATTTCAAAAAAGTATTATGTTAATTTGAATAAACCACGGTGGTCGCGAGCCGTCGCGATAAGGAGGTAGCGCCATCTATCACTAGTAACGCCAAACACACCCCGCCCGTACTACATAGTCTTGGTCGTCCGCGTCGCCGCCCGCCGTAGACCCTGGCAAGTCTCTTGGCCCTACTTTTTTACAGAAAGAGAGCTACGCTTTGCAATTTTACAAGAAAAGAACGACCTATGAAGCACACCTTTCACGAAAAGTTTAGATTACTACGTGCAGGCATCGATTTTTACGGTCCATTTTAGATCGAGCCTGGTGACTTGGGTCACCCTACACATACACCCAACTGTGGAGCATAGCCGCTTTGTCTCGGTGTGATTATTTGGTAACCGTGGGCGATTTCAATGTTTAAAATAACCAAAAAGCAGACAGGCGGTTTGGGTAGCAACGCGAGGTCGCCACTTTAGCAAGCAAAAACGTGCGCCCGTCAAACGCACCGTCGTAGAAACGCGAACTATGAGGCGTTCGCTCTGAGTGGCACATAAGCAACACGACAGCATACAAGTGAACCTTACTTGAAGTGGCAACTGCAAACGCGGGAGGTAACTTGTATTTACACGCAATAAAAAATTAAGGAACGAAAACATAAACCAGAAGTGGCAACTGCAAACGCGGGAGCTAACTATGTATTTACACACCAATAAAAAAATTAAGGAACGAAAAACACAAACCAGAAGTGGCAACTGCAAATGCGGGAGCTAACTTGTATTTACACTTCAATAAAACAAATAAAGGAACGAAACCATGAACTTAAAGTGGCAGCTGCAAACGCGGGAGTGCTTTGCAGGCTGACAAGCCGTCTGCATTGCTTCGCCTGAAGATACTTAAACCGCGACAACGCTTGCTGTCGTAGTTGGAGCCGACAACGGAATAGCGTTGAAGCATGTCGGAGAACTTCGAAACGCGCCACAACCGCTGCTTCCCGCAGTCGCGACCGGACGCGGCACTACATCAAAAATGGCGGACTCCTGTCTGCCGCTGCTGCTGCGCGTGCGCCGTGGAAACTCCGGAAAAGACCCATTGCTTCGGTTACCCTCAAACTCGTGTGGCACATTTGTGTGTTTTGTGATACAATTTCGACCAGCTGAGGATCTTTTGACGTGCAAGCGAAATTTCGGTTATGCCTTCTCCGACACAACAAACTTCCGTCTCCCTGTGGCGCGGCGGTTCTCGACAGACACGGTCCGGACGTGTGCTTGTTTTCGTTCTCTATACTTCAGCCCCGCTCGTGCTCCTCGTCTCAAGATTAGATATCTTGCAGGGGCACGGGACGATTATGATTATCGCACGTAATCCATCGGCACAAACACCCCGGCTCTGTCACTTTTGCTCAGGCGGTCGAAACAGGCGCGTGGAAGAACGCATCGGCGACGAATTCCACCACCCACCAGGTGGTTTCCTGGTTCGATATTGTACACTC
>JAZHYW010042547.1:0-11702 GCA_037355805.1 Ixodes ricinus | reverse complement strand
CTCAATGCAGGCCGGGCGTTCCACCTTCGCTGATGTTCGACCGGTGGCGGCTGTTAAACCCGTTTTGCTCTACCGACGTCTAACTCCCGGTTAGCTCAGTTGGTAGAGCGCCTCCCTCGAAATGGACAGGTGCCTCAGATCGATACCAGGACGAGGCGGATTTTTTGTCCTTTCAGACGCGTCATCGGTCATTTTGTTGTGCTTCGAGTTTGTGTTTGTACAAATTACTGACCACTTTTTAAAAACCGTCTATTCACAATGCCGACAAACACAGCACTGATCGAACAGAAAAAAAATCAAATCTAGGGCGAAGGAAACACAGGCACAGCTCGCGAGCTTGGGGACAGCGTTGCAGTTGTCCCTCCCAGGTGTGTCTCTTTTTGTGTTCCAGGTTTTCAGTAAGATCTTGCATCACAGAATACAGTCGGTGTGCGTTGGCTATTAGTTCAGTTACCCATACGCCTTTGGAGCTTATGCTTGCATGTCACCTGGATGTTCACTAGCATCGAGGGGGACATGCGCATGACAAGAATACTCGCAAGAGGTCCCGGTACTGACAAGAAAAGGCAATTTAAAGGTGTAGTTCTCGACGAGACAAGCAGCCCCGTGAACGGTTCAGGTTGTATTCTGTGTCACCACAAAGTGATAGGTGCAAATTAACACTCCTTCATCAATTTTTTTTTTCGAGGACAATTTTAATTTTACGAGCTTCCTCATTTTGTCGCGAGTTTGATAAAAAGCGGCTCGGGGATTATTTTCGGAGTTTATCTGCATGTACCAAAGCCCACAAAACTACTAATTTTTTTTTCCGCTATTCAAATGATTTGTTTAGCTTTATATTGAAAAGGCGAGAGAGAGAGATAAAAGCAACGGATGACACGGATCCCTTGTTTACGTAAGCAGAACACGTCCACATTTCGGTCTTCTCAAGGCTGACTTCACTGTGCCCTTTCAACAGATCGCTAGTTTAGCCGCGCTTCTGGAATGTCGGTTCCCGCATACGTGAATACCAAAGCACGATATAAGTAATGTGTTTTCGTGGGTCTTTTTGTGTTTTCATTTCCAAAACTGGAATAAGTTAGGCCTAGATCCGGTCATGGATAACAGACATACGGAATCCGAATTATCGAAAGGGACGTCAAGACTGAGCACCGCTGTTTTTAATTCGTGGTTTCGCTGAAGGACATCGCGCCTGAGGGCTGCGACGCTCGGCACAGAAATGTTGAGTTTGCATAATTTGTTTACATTCTTATTTTTAAATAAAAATAAAAGTCTGAAATTTAAACGATGCTGTTTTCCTTGATAGAAAATGATCATATAAAACCGACAATTTTGTACGAATCGTTTAGTCGGAATTATCTCGTGACTAGAATATTTTGAGTAAAATGCATTTAGGGACACTTTGAATTCTTCATTTATGAATCTTATAAACACAGCAGTTGTTCTAGAATTCTAGAAACTGAATAGCTGTCAGTACAAAATTCATTTCGGTAATAAAGTAAATATTTCATAAATAGATAGCGCCATGTCAGGAATACTTCAGACAAACGACAGGAAAATTCAAATTTATGCTAAAATTGTTTACGTAATCATAACGGTTCGTTTAAAAAAGAAAAGCCGTTACTAAAAACAGAATCTCAGATTATTAGTACAGCTATATTCCACTTCAGACATACCGTCAAACCTTTCATTTTTAATTCTTTTCGTCCATTCTCCATAAGTTGCTATTTAAACTGATTTCTGCCGCACAATCCAGCGACTTGAGGCGGCTGACATTGCTTCATGGGCCACGGAGGATTTATTTTAGAAGGAAGGTCATATCAAACGGAGCCACGCAAACAACGAATATTTTTATTTCCTTAAAAAAGCTCCCAACGTATCATTTGTACATGACCCCCTGTATACGGACAACTAACATTTCTCCAATTCAGTTTTGCCCTCAGGATGCACCAAAATATGCCAAGGTGCCAGAGGGAAGCACTTTGGGGCTCCATGTTATTTAATATTTGCGTAAATGATTTCCGATTTTGCCGTCACAGTCTAAAGGATATATCGATATATACTGATGTCACCAAGCGATAGCTATGATGATGCGAAATTTCTGTTTTTCAAAGAGGACGCAAATACCGCTAGTAGGATGGCTTAATTTAAATGTTACTTCAATTAAATGTTTGTAAAAAATTAAGCTTGTGATGGCTACTAAATGAACACAAAACGAATTTTGTTGAAACATTTACAGTTTGCTGTTATTCGATCTCCAGTGTTCAGAATTGTCACTGTAAACCTTTGCCCTTATAATCGTAAATCTGCCATATATTTTAGGTTTGCATGCGTGACGATTGCTTGCCATAGAGACCAACTTGTGTTGAATGTGTTACTCAAAGACTGCGCGCCGTTTCCACTCATTTATTTGAGATAACGTGTGAGGAGCATAGACACAATATACTCGTGTTCGAGATATTTAACCAGGAATCTGTTGTTACAACAGCGAGTTCCAGAATTTCCATGTGACCACTAATTTCGCAGTACAAAAAAAAATCAGGACGAAATTTTAAAACATATGATAAATAACACAGCATACGAAGCATCTTAAGAAATCGATAAAACAAAAAAGCGAAGAAACTTTTAAAAAAAAAATCAGCAGAACCCATCCTTTGGGAATGATTATCTACGTTAATGCGAATAGCATCAAACGGTGCGGAGTTATGCGCGTTCGTCAGGTGGCCGGCACACTCTAGATACGCCAGCCCACTCTTGAGGCGATTCTAAATTTGTTGACACTTTCACAGCCCTGCGCACGATCTCCGCAGCCCAGCACGTGCGTTTGTGTCACTTAGGAAGGCGAGCAAAGCACGCGCCATACGCACAAACACTCAAAATGGTACCGACCAGACTTTCTGGCGTCTCAGCTAGTCTCAACCAACGGTACTCTAAACGGTTGTTTATATCTTTACCATAGGACGCGCTTTACAGCGCTGTCACAGCTACCGGTGCGCGCGCGTTCCATGCACGAGGGCTCATTCCGCTCTCGTGAGGCTGAGCACAGCCGCTACATCACCCTCTCCCGAGCGCGGGAGAGGGTGAGCTAGCGGCCGTGCTCAGCCTCACGAGAGCGGAGCTAGCCCTCGTGCATGGAACGCGCGCGCACCGGTAGCTGTGACAGCGCTGTAAGCGTCTATGGTAAAGATATAAACAACCGTTTAAGAGTGCGTTGAATGACTGCCTTCATAGCTCTGTGGTTAGCGCGTCTGCCTGCTGATCAAAGGGTCAGCGGTTCGAATCCCAGCCGGCGCCGGTCTTTTTTATTTATTTATCGACCCGCGGCGTAAGAGGTTAGATAGCCAGATAGATAGATAGATAGATACATAGACGAAAAGTGCGTGAAGTATCAAAGAATGCTATTCACGGTCAAAATCTTTAATATATGCCGCTACCAGCATAATTATTGTTATGATTCTACTTTAAGCTCCCGAGGTTCGCAAGGAAAAAGACGGTACACAGAGAGGGTTTGAAGAAACCTAGAGTATATACACGCAAAACGGAAAATATGTATAAATTATATAAATTGTGTATAATTACCTTCCTTCCTGAACTCATTAAGAATGTTGAAACAATAACTAAAGAAATGGTGCCTCCTATGTTCTTTAAGATTGTGAGAGGAATTGCGAGCGGGTACGGCGGGTTTCTATCTTTGTTCCTTGACTGATTGTTTTTGGCACTACACTCTAAAAAATGCCTGCGTGTGTACTTAGCACGCAAAACACTCAAAGAGCCCACCATTGCGATCTGAAATCAGGTCAGCGAATGATAAGGCGCTCAGCGAATGATAAGGGCGGGACATCCGTTTAGACCTTAAAAATAAAGTCTGCGCTGTTGCATGACGCAATGCAAAAGCGTCATGCGTGCATGGCGTAATGCCCCAGCGGAGACTTAATTTTAAAGGTCTAAACAGATGTTACCGCCTCATGACTTATCATTCACTGAGCTGATCTCCTGGATCGCAGTGGTTGGCTCTTTGAGTGTTTTGCGGGTAATGCGTAGACGCGCAGGCATTTCTTAGAGCGTGTCTATGGTCGGTAACAGGCTAAGAATTCAATGCGCGCTCCGCCTCCATCCCAAACTTTCTGCCTCTTGGTAACACTTCGTAGCACGCACAGCCAAAGCCTCCTGAAAGACAACAAGCGCGTGCTGGAGGCGGAGCTTCCGCTCAATTCTTAGCCCGTCACCGACTATAAACGCACTTACTGATTTACTGATGAAACTTCGTAACACCAAAAGGGCTACGGGATTCTGGCGAAAATTCAAACAGTGAGGCGCTTTCTTTCAGGATGTTTTCTTTAATTTAATGAGGGTCCGCGTGTCGAAAGAAAAATAAATAATCAGAAAGAGTACATTCTCATAAGCTGCCCTAAAAAAGGGGTACTCCGTCAGGCGCAGTGCGCTTTATAATTTCGCGTGCGACCGTGGCGTACTGGAGAGGCGCGACACTGGTAGCGCGAACAATCGATCGCCGGTTTTCAGTTTGGAAGGCGCAGCTCTTAGGCGCCCGTTTCCGGCCAGGCGGCGTCCGGCGTCGCCGGCGGCCAACCGTGCGGTGCATGTTGGGACATACACCGCGCGACCCTCCCCGCCCCGAGCGGTGCCCGTGTTGGGACATGCGCAGCGCAGCCCCCCTCCCCCTCGAGGTCACGTGACCCCCGGACTGATATTTGAAGGATGAAGGAGGAGGAGGAGGAGGGAGGGTATACCATCCCATGAGCCCTTCCACTCACTCCACTCCTCAGCAGAGCTGCGCTCCAGTTCGGCGTTACAGGGAGTTGCGGCCGGCTTTCATTTTTCTTTTTTGAGAAATCAAGGGATGCCATCTAGGGTTATTATTGCCGGAAGGAAGGCTTAGTGTAGCGAAAATAGCACTTGCGTGCTCGCTAATACTATTTAGAAGTAAAATGCGAAAAATACGCACGATGTCGTGTTCGCGCTAACAGTGTCGCGATGTGACGCCATTTGCCATTTTGCAGGTACAAGTACCTCGACGGTCCAGCGCAAAAAGCATCGGCGATCGGTCGGTGGCTGTGCGCGGCAACTACCGGGACCCGATCCATTGAGGAACGGGGAGTAACAGCTGCAGGTTGGTTGCAGCAATATATTGCGATAAGCAAATGTAACCGTAAAAATTCAATGCCGCATCGTGAGAACACGGCGATCCGGCCATACGCGCCTCACTACAATACCAGCGAGACGCAGCAGCAAAGAGGCACTAAGCTATCTCTCACCCCCCCCCCTTTTTTGTTTTTTCCAAAAGTAACAAAAAAAGTTTTTTTTTATGTGTTACACCGGAAACACCAGAAAACTAACTTCTCCAGAGAAATAAATGTAACGGGACATTCACGCTGCGAGATTCGTTTTGAGTTGGGAGCTTTTCGGAAACATTCTTCTGCTCTTATTTCGAGACGCCCAGGAAGACAGAGAAACATCTTGCGGAATCGCTGAAATGAGTCACGCCACGTAAATATTCCGCTAACCTTATTGTTTTTTTTTATTTCGCTGAAAATTTATGATGTGACACATGCGCCCTACACGGGCACTTAAAGTATTGCTATATATACTTTTTAGTTTACTCTTGTTGTGGCTTTTTGTTTGTTTTGTTTTTTACGGGAGGGAAAGACGCGCTTGCCAATCTTCGTATCAAATGCATATAACTGATAAAAAAAAATGCAAACGCAGGACGACAACAGGCACCTCGGACTGTCGGGTCCTGGCCGACGTTAGGCAGAACCAGGATATTCAGGACATCACAACTCACGTCTTTCCAGATATTGTAGTGGCTCGCGAAGCAGCCAATCTCCCCAGCAGTGATGGGCCTGCAACGAGACAAAAAAAGGACGGTCTTTGGCATTTTTTTTCTAGCCACTATACAGTCAAAAATATCTTTCTTATTACCCTTTCTCCCCCTTTTTTTTTCCGTCCTCTATTTTCTCATGTTTGCGAAAGTTGTTCCCCATCGCGAGAAGCAATATTTCCTCATGGGCCATTTCCTGTTCCACTCTGTAAACAACGACTGCGTAGTTCCTACGCCTCTTGCCCCGGGGTAGCTCTGCCAAAGCAGGCGACGGCTCTGATGAAATAAATACATGTTCTCGCTCGCTCCCCAGCACGCGAGGCGCGTTTTTGCTTGCTTATTTGACGTGCTTCCTATCCTTTGACCACGCGTTCATGCTTATGCGCGAAGAGGCGTTCAAACACGGCACGTTTCTCTTGTCCGCAGTAAATAAATCTATCCAAAGAAAAGGAAAAGAATTAATTTGACGAGATGTGGCTCATTATAAGGATATGAACTCTGTTGGGCTTCGCGACCCGATATTCCGTCGATTTGCTGCAATGCTTCGTGCCGACGCCTGCCCCCTGCCGGCATGTTCAGCCCACCGGCTGCCATCAATTTGTTTTCCGTTTGTGTTGGTAGAACGTGCCATATTTTTTCCCTCGGAATATTGTCTAAATAGACGCCGCATAAATCTGTAGTTCTCGCTAACTTCTACAAAAAAAAAGATCCAGAATTGTTATTTTTTTTTTTAGTTGAATTACAGTGTACATAAGTCGTGCCGAACGATGCTGGGAATGCAGTCTTCGGGAAAAGTACGCTTGGACGTACTAGTCACAAGTAACCTAGTGATGGGTGCATATTGTATCTATACGGATCGTTCGAAAACCCCATTTTCCCTTGTTGTTGACTCATCTCAAACCTGGGCCTTAGAATAATAATAAACCATGCCAAAGCTTTCTTGTTGTTTTTTTTAGCTGGGCTTTGTCAACTATAATAAAGCGCACACTCAAGACACAAACAAATGCACGCACGTCTGCCAACGCATAACATACCGCACACACACACATACGCAAAAAAAAAAGCAAATGATGCGGAAGTCATCCTTTTGGCTACCTGCGCTAGCCTGTAATTGTACCCTTGTTTCCCCGGATCGGTTTCCGTCGTGGTGTCGTTCCAATAGCGAAGGCCCACTCAAGATGGTCCCGTTTAGGGAGCCCAGGGGAATCAGCCCCAGACTCCTGGCTACAGCACTTGCGCCTCTTCCCAGCATTTCGGAACCGGAGCATCGGCTGATATCGACCGCCGTGCCACTGCGTGAAACTACCGGGCAGGCCTCTTCCGCTGCGGACTCCTGGGAGAGTAGTGCCTGTCCACGACGCGATCATAAAAGCTCCGCTTTCTTGGTACCTAAGGAGGAGAAGCGCAGTTGTAACGCGCTTTCCCCGAGCCAGTCCGAATTCGTGATGTCCTGTACCCATAAAGTTGCGGTCCACGCCAACTCACGACAAGCTGATCTTCGCGTTCGGTCAGTGCCCAATGAATATTGAAGCCGGTACTCGGAATCCCAGGATGCGGTGGAACAGTAATTCATTATTTTTTTGTACCATATTATAATTTATTCTTTGCGTAATATTTCAAGTAGTACCTTCAGTTTCGTAGCATGCCAACCATACGCCGCAAGACTTGTTTTGCCAAACTAGATAAGCGTTCACATTAGTTCAGTATAACCTTAAATGTAACGGTTTGTTTTCTTAGCCTGCGTCTGGCAAGATGTTTTAACACGAAATGTGGTTTATGAGTCGTTTTTCTATGAAAATCGTCATGAACGAGCGTCATGATCGAGCGTTGTACACGGCGTTAAAGGGCATCCCAAAGCTCGTTTATTTTTTATTGTCTAAAACGATAGAAGTTGTAGTCATAAACACCCCAAAAAAACCGCATCGCCAAAAGGCTGCTTGCGCGGCGCGCCTTTTTTTTTGGCGTTTTTCTCTCCCGCGGCTGACCTCCTCGCTTCTTTTCATCGCTGACGTCAAAATCATGAAATTGGAAGCTTTGTAGGCGACATTTCTATAACATTTAATAACGGCAATCGTAAAACATGTTTTTAACGCAATTGCGAACGCTACTGACCCTCTTTTTGAAATACGCAAAATCAGAGTCCGATGTGATGTCGCTTCCTGGATTTGTATCCTTCCCCGGAAAACTCGGCGGCGCTCGAACAGAGGATGATCGGTGAGTCGGGGGAAGAAACCGGTTTTGCCGGTCCGCCGGCGCTTTGGGTCGCGGTGGCAACGGCAGCTCTTTGCTTTGTAGCGTGGAGCCGGAGGTCGAGAGAAATCGACTCGCAGGAGACCACAAAGTTGACATCACTGCACTGGCACAAATCGCGCGGTAACTTCAAATTCGGCATTTGGAAAAAAATTTTTTTTTTGCTTCACAAATATTGAATTTGCAAGTTTCGAATTTTGAGGGTAATGTCCCAGCATCGTTTTCAATCGTTTCGGATAAAAAAAATATACATGATTTTGATGTGTCAGCGCCCCCTTTAAAGGAGCTGTGCAACAGTTTCAGTGCTTTGCTTAACTAATGCGGGAGTTGGTGTCTCGACCTTTCTGAAGTAAAGGACAAAAACGCTTTTGCCTGCATGCCTAGTTTTTATTTTAAAAATGGACAAAGATTGAGGTTTTTGGCGCCTCTCAACTCTTTCACTAACTTCCGAGTCACGTGCGCTGTGACGTCGGTGGGGAAGGCGCGGGGTTCCGGTGAAGCTCTCTTCTTTAGAGCCATCAGTGAGCAGCGAGAACTCATCCGCCCGCGACCGCGTGATCACGTGCTGGCAGGCGCAGCCAGAAAGGAGGAAAGTCTTATCGGGGCTCCAGGCTTCTGGCGGTTGTTCCGCTGCTTACGGTTTTCTGGACCTAGGATAGATGGCGCCACTGAAACTCCGTATAATAAAAATTTGTCGATGATACCAGGTTTTTGACGCATTTATATTTATGTTGGAACGACAAGATTTATAAAAAAATTACCTTTTATCGAGCAGGTATTCCCACAACACTATCTTTCTACAAGATTCCACATTGACGTCATGCCGCGTATTTCTCATGGCCGCCGCTCGCGGCTGCAGGTCGAGGAATATTCTAATTTTGCCTCGCGATTACGCGGCGGAATCGCAATATTTCGAAGGAAGGAGGTGTGTTTTCTGTCCTTTGTGACGAAGGTGAACAATGTCAAAAGTAGAAAACGCCAATTCTTTCCAACGTTAAAATCGTTGCACAGGTCCTCTAAGGTTATTTATAAGCGTAAAACATAAAAAAATACTTACACAAAATAAAAACGTAAACATAAAAAATATAGATATAAAGATGCTCCAGCGGAAGCTCGAACCGGTGGCAGCCAGATACAATAGACCTTTTTCTTTATAAACGACAGCAGGCGGTGCCCCAGTCCCTGACATCCTAGCGAAATGCGAAATCTGCTTAAATGTTTCGAACATTCTTGTGAACCAATTTGTCTCCTTCAAGGTGTTAAATCGTACAGCCAAAGGCCTTCGCTTAATCTCTGATTTTGTTCTCCGTGCAGCATTTACGCTTTCAAGCACTGGCGACATACGACAAGCTCGACGGGCTTGCAAAGGCGAGCGACCGGAAGTCACTTGGGACGCAACCAGTGGTTCATGTTTGTTAAACGGCAACGAGGTAGAGCCTTAGCAGAGCGATACACTGGCAGCTGAGAGTGACCCCCAATTGGCCGCCGCCATATGTTGCCCATTTTCGAGCATTAGTTTTGCGTCTAGATTTCAACGAATTACTGCGCACCAATACTTGTTTAATGATCTTTAGTAACAGTACCGACGACATAAGTTATGTTTCGTTCGTTTTTTAAGTGCAAAACGTGCTTTTACGGCAAAATACTCGGGCAGCTTCGCAATGCCTCCGCTAGATGCCGCCAGCCGCGGTGCTGTATTACGGGTTTTTATCGGAGCTTAGACACTGATCACCTGGGGCTAAAGCGCGAAACAAATGTGCGACGAAACCGTCCGATCCGACGTGCGGACTGTCGGAATGACCTTGGGGGGCGAGGGTTTTCGTAGCACCGGAGAGCGTTGAAAACCCTCGCCTCCGAACCGTCGTATTGCCTGATCGGACGCCGGATCGGACGATTTCGTCGTACGTATTTCGCCTTAACCGTATTGAAAAAAAAAAAAAGTTTATCCGGTTTTTTACGCCGATCTCAACTACAAATCTTGACTCAGTTTTGCGTAAACGCCTCAGGATTTGGTATGGTCACGTGTCCAGTGGTCAGAAATTGTACAACATGGTGGCAGCCAAGTGGGGGTCATTTTACCTGGTGAACGGGATACCAGTTTATCGCTCTGAGCCCCTCAACTCGTTGGCAAACTGTAAAACGGTTCATAATTACTGATCCGTGTAGCACATCGTCTCTGGAAACGTTACTGAGCGGTAAAACGTCATACCGTGTTACCGCTGGCCTCACTGATGTCACGCATTACTGAGCGCCATATAAGGTGGCGCCTGTGCGGTGCGCTCGTTCGCTTGGTTTTGTTCTGACTGACATCTCTGGTTCACAATAAACAAACAAATAGACAAACAAACAACAAACAGACACGGAGTGTGGTTTCTGTGGTCAGCATGATCAAGCTTGTGTATAATTTGTTTTATGTAGTTGCTATCTTCACTATAGGTAAGCATTATTACACCTCCTCTATTTTCGTTGCGTGAGAAATAGCATAGCCGCGGCTTTCCAGAGGCAAAATAAATAATAAATACTACTTTTACTAATACGCGTACTAAAAAACACTTTCATACACTGGAGTGATGAAGGTTGTACCCGACTCACGAATGTTCATCAGCTCACACAAATCAAGCTTCCTGTTTTAGGCGACAACACAAAATGCCATTTGCATGTTACGCAAGTATGCATGCACGTCAATGTTACGTCGCGTTTACGCAGGCGTTTTAACCGCATCCGCAAAACGGTTGCGAACGGGGTTGCTCCAAGATGCAATACAAATTCACGCGCATTTGATGATGAAGCCGGGCGGATCCGCTTTGCGGTTGCGATTCAAACGCCAGTGTGGATCACCCCAGACGAGATAAAGGAAGAACATGAGTCACTATTATTTTTGACATCTATAATCATCAAAGCCCGCATTCCATAAAACCATAATAGCAACAAACGAGTAGAGCCACGCGACGGGATCTCAACAAGGCTAATGAATACTTGGCTTTCTGTGTGTTTTTTAGTGATATTGATCTTGATATGAGTTGCGTTTGGTGTTCGCGGACCCTTTTTTTCTGCATTACTTCTTTTGTGGCACTTCGATTATTCCACGGGACTGATGTTAAGAATCAATGTTGTACGTCAGTGCTTCCCCGAACGTTTCGATCTCAGTGCCGGAACAGCAAGATATGACAGCTAATACAGTCGAAGTAAATCAAACGCAGCAAGAAAAAAGTGTTTCAGCAGGAATAACTGTTCATAATGGCTAAACTGCGCCTCTTTGTTAGAATACCTCCCTGAAAACAAGGGCAGCGTTTAGTACACCGCAACTCTCCATTCCGACTAACTGCTGAGCTGCGACCTGCGCTTCATATTCATCGACGCCACCACAGAGAAGCCAAGTTTGAGCTGTTTCATGTTCCGGCGAGCGCCGCTTCGCGAACACTCCTTGGGACCATTTTGTAGGGACCATTCTGTACTGGACAATTTCGTCCGGGACCGTTTTGTCTAGAACCATTTTGTCCAGGACCATTTTGTCCGGGACCATTTTGTCGAGGACCATTTTGTCCGGGACCATTTTGTCCGGGACCATCTTGTCCGGAACCATTTTGTCCGGGACCACTTTGTTTCGGGGCCA
>JAZHYW010042546.1:0-79140 GCA_037355805.1 Ixodes ricinus | reverse complement strand
AAAATTGCGTCAGGTGGCGTTCTGTAAGTTCTGTGCATGGAAATAGGTTTGTTCAGAGGATGCGGGACCTCTAACAAAACGACCATACCCCCGGATGCGCTGCAAATAGCGCGCTCGAATATGGCCCCCCATAGCTTACGGATGTCGCCATAGCTGGGTACTGACGGTTATTTCTGCCTGCTGGTTCCTTCGAGCTACTGCTTCTGCGGTGCGAAACTAACACGTTAAACCGAACGCTCGTGGCACATAAAATACCGTTATGACCACGAACGACGTTACGGGCAAGCTAGGGCGTACAGTCCTGCGACATTACTACCAGGCGAGATTGTCACGCGTTGACGCCACCAAGCGGCAACACTCGAAACTACAGTACCCTTGACAGTGCAGGAACTACTGACGTCACGAGCGCGATAAGCATTGCGCTTCTCGCTGGCCGACTTTGAGGCGAGAACTAGAGAGCTCGCGGTCACGTCATTTTCGTTTCCGTACTTCTTTAAGGCTCTTAGGTCGCTCGTATTTGACAAAAGGAGAATTACTGACGCGTAGCCGTCCCAACCTCGTACTGCTGCTCTGCGACGATCATCCAGATAACAGACATTTTGATAAAAACTTCGCCTCCTAACGGCCATGAAAATTACGAACATCGTTACGTGCGTTAGTGTTGTTTTGCGTGCATGCGTTAGTGTGTTTAACAAGCGTGCTACGCTCGCTTGCTAAACGGGAAAGCTATGAGCCTGGACGTGTCAACTTGTTTCTTGACAGCTTTTGCAACGACGAGGCTGAACAGAAGAAAAAGAAAAGAACTGAAAACTTCGGACGCATGTCAAGATAACATTGCAGCAACCACAGCAGATAACGTCATTTGCATATCTTCTTTTAATTTTCAGTCACTTTCTCATGGTCCCTGTTTCGATTACGCTTCACCGAGACAGAGGGAACTTCAAAACAAAGCTCGTAATAGCGAAAAAAAAAAGCGTTCCGTCGGAAAGATGTGAAGGCCAAGAGCAACGACGTTATCAAGTCCATGGCTACAAACAGGTAAAAAAAGAAACTACCGTCTTTCAGTCCACAAGCAGACCCCGGTTATCATGAATGTTTGACAGGAGAATGGAGCGCCACCTTGCGGTTCTTCCGGAAAACATCGTGTGCGGCATAGCGCACGATGTTTGGCGAGTAATCGCGTCATGCGAGATTTCTGGGCCCTTGCCTCGTACACGATTTCGGGGGTGTCACGTCCCACGTCGGGACGGAAGAAACTTAAGACGGCGATATACTCGTAACTATGCTTTTTTATCGTCGATGTCAAGTCAAACTTAATGGACCTCCTTAATTGCGATAGTAATTTGTTTGGGCAGGTCACTTATGGCGGCAGAAAAATGGAGCCCGGGAAAGGGGTGTCTAGTCTCACTGGCTTACACCAGTCTAGCGCAATCGAACGCTAATACGAGGTAAACATACCATTCTTCAAGTCGCAGATCTCGATCAGACAGAATAGTTTCGAATTTCTCGTTAGCGTTGACGAAACACAAAGAAGCGGACAAAGACACCGGTGTCTCCGTCTGTTCAACAACTTTCTGTGACGTTTTTTACGAGAGGAAGAGTGCGCAGGCTCAACTTTATTCGACACTCAAACACGCGCTCCCGTATCTTCGACGGCACAGCCACAGAAAATTGTCCCCGAGTATGGGCGACAGATCAATTTAACGCACGCTTTTCAGTTTCCCAGCAAGGTTCGGAAAACCTCGAGTTCGTAACCATAAATCTGGAAAGCGCCATTTCTCGAAATACACCGGGACCAACACAACCTAAGCGCCAAACGATGATCAGGAGACTTGTAGGACAGCACGGTAATCCGCGTAGCAGGCAAAGCAAAGACAAGCCCAGCCAGCCACGGCTGCAGCGAGCTAGCAATAGGTCCAGCTGTCACAAGACCTTCAGCCAGAACAAGCAGGACCTTTGTCGAATGAACAGCCGGAACAAACTCAACGAAGATCCGAGATGACGCAAAGAGAGAAGACACGCGCACGAGAGAAGTGCCGTCAGGAGCATGGGAAGAAGTTGGCAAAGCAAACCACGAAAATGCTCCCGTGGGCAGCAAACCACGAAGAGAAGGCACAAATGGGGAAGAGTGCCTCAAGAGGGCCTCTAAGAATCCAGAAAGCTTCCGGTTAGCTGCGGTTTACTCGAGCAAATGGAGAGACCCGAAACACACGGAACGCAATCCGAAGAAGTCTACACACCGTACACCATTCAGCTGACAGCGATGTGCGACCCTAGGCAAAGGCTATGTCAATCAATCGCCAGTCTTACACCCCGTGACGGCGTTCTCCGAGCCTACGGACTTGTGACGAGAGCGCAGTCACGTGGTACATGGACGGTGGTCGTTTATTAGAAGCGAGGCCGCGGGGTAGGCTCCAGTGTCGGTGAAAGCGACGAGCGGAGTCCGGTCTCCACGTCCTGTGCACGCGCGTCAGCGAACTCGGAGGGAAGAGAGGATTGTGCCTGTGAGCGACAGTCCGGCGGGTCCTGTCAACAAGGGACTCCGCGACGACCGTCTGGACGGATTGAAGGAAAATTGCTCGCCATAGGCTCGGTCGCAGCCAGACGACTGGGGAAAGACAGGGGAATCAACGGAACTGTGCAAAGATGGACAGCGGCGGGCGAGACGGCAGCTTCCCACTTTAGGGCTCCTTGTTCGTAATCGAATCACAACACGAGCTGACGCAGCAGGTGGGAAGGAAAGAAGTTTTGAAGGGAACAAGGACTTCCCGTAGCCTAATTGAACGAGAGTCAAAAAGGACTGGTTGTTTTTATGAATGTTCGAACATCGGGGAAAGAGCTTGCCTACCTTAAAATGGCGTCACGACACGTGATTGGGCTAGTTAGTTCATAAAAAAAGACTAATTAAATATCAAAATCGAGACAACGACAAGAAAGAGGTGCATATACGTCAGTCCTTGTCGTATGTAGTGCCGGCTTTCGTCCTTGTCTCGTTCGCGCTATTCAGTTAGTTTTCAATTGAAATGAAATCTAGTGTCTGGGTGGTTCATAGGAAATTTTGCCAGTTTAGGAGAACGGCGAACCCGGAGCGTATCACGTGGATAAACCAGTAGCGATTACAGGACCGCACGCCGCTGCGATGATTATCCAGGATTCCAGATTGATATCGGCAGGGGTGGAAATCCCGCCCAGGAGTGAACACTGGGTTCTGCAGGGCGAGCTTCGCTAGGCGTGCTCGAACTACCGCACAGAAACGGGTTCGGCCACCTCACTTATACAACATTCACACTGCAACGTAAAGGCGCCTTTAGCGAAGGTTCTTTAGCTAAATGTACCTTTATTAAAGGCCGTTCGGTATAACGTGGTGAATAAATGGAAGATGAACGTATATGATGGATGGTACTTACCATACTTTTTGTATCGGCCTAATCGTAACAATTTGAGGCACGTGAACTAGCACGAACGAGGAAGAGAAGTCTCTTTGCATTTGCCACTTTCAGCGATGGCGGTACCGCGGTGTGAGAATCGTGCTCTCCCAGTCTCCTGCATGATCGGCTTCCGAGCGAAAGTGCTTGCCTACTCCTTCCTGACGTTGAAGTATCAAGTACGGCTCTTACATCGCTCGTATTTTACAAAATTAGAATTACCATCGCGTCGCAGACCCAACCTCGTCCTGCTGTTCTACGCCACAGTTAACGCACAATTCTTGCGGCTAACATTCTGTGGCTATGCAGTCAAAGATAAAATGGGCGAACGCGCGCTTGAGTATCTTGAGCACCTATCAAAGCAGTGCAAGCGCGCTCTTCACTTATTTTGAAATATAGCTCTCTGAAAGTATAATGCGGTAACCGTGGTGCCGCGCAACAGCAGTTAAAGCTGTGCTAACCGCGGTTAAGCGATGCCTCCGTAACAGAGGCTACTAGAAATACTACATTTGTTGTCACGGATTAAACAGCATCAATGTATACCTGTCATTTTTACTTCGAATTCATGGCTCGAGGATACTCCTGCAGGTGTAAAGAAAATTTGGTTGAGCTTCATTTAACATAGGCAATCCCCTAGTTAAAAAGGACCTTCATGCGCCATGCGATAACGATCTCCAGCTCGCTTTACTAAAATGACCTCAGCTAAATGTACTTTTATGCTGCCGTGTGAATGGGGTATCAGTCGCCCCTTAAAGAGGAGAGGAAAGAAATGGATGACTGAATTAACGTGAACACAATATCCAGGGAATGTGTCAGGAAAGGGCCAGGCTGCTAACAGTGGGAATGTGTGAGTTCATGTGCGCTCAGGCGGAAGAGAAGGAAATATATACTGTATCTCCATAATCATAACTGAACCATATCAACTCTACGTATTAGCGAGTTTTAGTATAGCGTGCACAAAATCTTTGCGTACGCAAAAAATAGCGCCGTCACCACTGCGCATGCGCCGAGCCCGAACCGCGCTTAGGATTGGCGCACTGGCGGCGACACAACTTCTCTGTGTACGCAAAGCGCTTGTGTACGCTATTATATTTTGATACCAAATAACGTGCGAAATCAAGCGCCCTCCCCACAGGCGGCGTGCGTTTCGCGCGTTCGGTGTTTTCTAACAAATTAATGCGTTCTTCCACGTGTGAAATTTGAGATCCGTGAGGATATGATTGCTATATTTTCACCATTTTTGCTAGTGTTACTCTTCCTTGTAACGTTCTCCTCAGTCAAAACTGCAGTTGCAGAAAACGGAAAATGATTCTGCTTGAAAGTATTTATGTTCCCACACAGCTACCCACGCGAAGCATAAGAATGCAAGACAAGACACAAAATGCCCCCCCCCCCTAAAAAAATAAAAACAACGGACGACATGCGTGCGTCATGCGCACACCGCACATTAAACAAAAAGCACACTGTTTTTGAATACTTGCAGGGAGCTGGCCTTTCTTGAAAGTAGAAATAATTAACATATATAAAGTAAAAAAAACAGAAAAAGAAACCTTTGTTTGAACACGCAAGTAAACAGGTAAATGAGGCGGAAGTAAATTCAACGGTGGATACCGATTTACTTTTCTTTGTTCGAGGGAAAGGGGCGTGGACTGCCGCCAGCGCTGTTAATTAACCGAATTTCAAATTTTCCTCGCCTCCCTGCCTTCAGGTCCCCGCGTTTAATAATCCGCACGTCCCCAGAAAGCTCTTTGTATTCAGACGCGCGCAACGATCAATCTCTCCCTACGATGCCGACGTCACCTGGGCGTGCACAAGCTTAAGAAATGTGATCGTAAATGAGAACAGCAACGAAACAAGGGTAAACACGCTTAGGAGCAGTGGCGTCGCAACAAAATGTCTCAAATGTCCGGAAAGGGGGCGTGAAGCGGTATTCACATTCCAGGCGTTTCGGACATTTTTATATAAACAGCTGGAGAAATGGAAATCCCCCTCTGCCCCTCTCCCGACACGGTCCGCCTAGCGTCGTTCCACGCGCCGCCACTTTTGGAGCGGCTACGGTGACTGCAGGAATGTACATGTTTTGAAGCACATCATTTAGATTTAAGATTAAGTCCAGGATGTCTAACAAATTATTATTCTGAAATTCCCTGAGTTTTCCAGGTTTTCCCGGACAACTTTAGGCAAAATTCCATGACCACTGTAGAGGCGGTTAAATATATAAGACCATTACAAAAAAGGCATTTAGCATTGAGCACCGTGAGCATCATTTTGCACCGGCTTAATCCAATTTGCATATACCGAAATATTCGGGTTTGTCCAGTCCGGACTAAACAAGCACTTTCTTGCTGCCGACATCTTCAGTGAAAAGGCCACTTCCAAAAACACAATCAAAACACGACGCTCAACCACACGTGAATAACCAAATGGCAGCATGGCGCATGGCCTCCAGATGCCACTTTCGGATACTTCCGGCTTAATGCTTGAATTGGATTGGTGTTTGCGGCTTTCCGATTTGTTAATAAATCTGAAGCTCTAACAGGAACCAGCCTTGTGTCGTGCCCTCAGTCCAATTTAATTCAAGGCTTGGACTAGATTTGTCGGCTGTTCCCTTTGCATCGGGTAGATCACTCTACATCGGCTGAGCAGAGCCCGCGCTCCGATCTAAGCAGAATTTTTCGCATATTTTTCTGCCCCCAAGCCCTCAACTCTTTGCTCAGGGCGCTCGATGGCGTTTCCGGCACATTTTCCCTGACTGGGCTTGCCTGTTGACAATATCCCTGTCAATTCCCTGATTTTCCCGGTAATTAAAATTTCCCTGACAATTCCCGGTTTTCGCTGTCGTTAGACACCCTGTTAAAGGGATACTGACAGGGTATTTATGCTCACCGAGGTTTTTAGTTGCACGTGACGTATGAGAACCCAACTACCCAGAACAGAATTTGCGGTTCGAAATTCGGTTTCTTTCCGCCCGAAAACCGCCGATCGAGAACTAGCCGGTTTGAGTCGCGCTCACCCTCTTTCCGTGGTCACGGGCCGTTTTCTAAGGTTCAGATACGACCACCAAATTTAATCAAAGTCGTGGGTCATTTGAAAGCAAACAGTCAATTTTAAAAATAGAAAAAAAATATGAATCCCATTTTTCGTGGCTTCCAAAAAGCTGCATACGTTCATCGAGAAACAGAGTGTCTCAGCGTCTCTTATGCTGACAAAGTATTTTCAACTTCGAAACATCCCTCCTACAGTGCCCTTCTAAATATCCCCTCCATGAGTTTGCGCCTTGCTGAAGAACACCGATAGGGTTGCGCCTTGGGACGCTCTGCCATTTTCTGTGACTGGTCACTTGCTAAATATAGTAAGGGGGTCATTTCACCACAAATCCTCCAGCAGGAGTTCCGCTCTCTGGAGCAGAAATATATAGATTACTCGGAGTTTTATACAGATAGTCCCAATCGTCGTCTTTTGAAGGATGCGCTCTTTTTCCTACCTCATACAGAAAAGCCATACAAGTTGACTGTAGGGCAAGCATATTCACTGCAGAGCTCTGCAGGTATTTTACTAGCTGTTGAACATATAGTCGACAAGAGTATAATAAAAGCTGTTATCTTTGTCGATTCACAAAGTGCCTTACTGGCTGTGTCCTCTCTGATGCCTACAAAGCACCTCTTTGCACAATATCTACACGTTCAAATCAACAGGGCCTTCCGACGCGGTCGGGACATAAAGTTTTGCTGGGTGCCGAGTCACGTTGGGATCGTGGGGAATGAAGAGGCGGATAAATCGGCCGTGTCAACTCGAGCCCCATCAACAATATCCAACGGCTTACCCTACAAGGATCTCGAACCATTTTTGAGGAAATCTATTTTTCACACATGGTAGCTGGAATGGGACACAGAAAGCAACAACAAACGCCACATTATCAAGCCTGTTCTGGGCATCTAGGAAAGCTCTTATAAGAGGGAACGTTACGTGGAGGTTCCGTGCTGCCATCTAAATATAAGTCACTCCCGATTGACACATCAGCATCTGCTTTGTGGTGAAGATGTTACACTACGTCGACCGTTGTGGGGAGCTTTCGACCATTGCTACACGTTTTATGGCATTGTTCGTCTCATAATTTACTACGTTACGCATGTTTCATGGAACTTCTTAGAGATCACATTCCATTTCACACCACATTTTGCTTGGCGCTAAGCCCTTAGTTCTGCTAAGCCGTGTTTTCAAAGTTTTGACAACGAACTGGATATTTGTATGATTTATAATTTTGTAGCGTTGAAGTAGCTATCGTTATGAGTATGCCCCAATTAAGCTTAGTTTGCCGCACTAGAGCCCTCGTTGCTGCTGCGCCAATAAACTCCTAATCAACATCATCAAAATCGTCTAGATAACGTTTCACCGTACTCTATGGAACACATAGTTGTGGAATGGAAATCTAGATGGCGCTCCAAACGACTGAGGATACTCCCCTCGCGGGAGTTCACGCAAATCAGTTAATCCAGTAGCGTTGAGGAAATCGTGGTCTTGATGTCAGGAACTGGAAGCATAATAGGGCGCCACGGAAACATGTCGATACTAAAAGGGCCTGTCGTGTTTGGACGGGTTTGCTCGTAAATTAAGGTATCTCTGCTTTCGGGTAAAATCACCTGCAAGAGGAATTTCTAGGTCACAGAACGATGACTTTATGGGGACAAGGTACGTAGCGCCGATTCCGCAAAGCAGACGCAAGCCTGGCCTGTCGTATTCTTCAGTATAGCACAACACGACCTTCCCCAGAAATTACCTCACCTGCCGCTCCTAAAGTACATAAATCCGATCAATCTCACTTACGTCTCCAAGCCTGTTACCCTATTTTGCGCGCAAAATCGAACTTGAATAATCGAAGCGAGGACGAACTTACGGCAGTCATTTGCCTGGAGCTCTGGGCACTTTTAGTTTCTCTGACTCCATGGAGCTGGTCACGTGACCTCAAAATTCCTGATTTGCGGCTATTTTAACCACCGGGAGAAATACTTGCATTCACCAGCAAACAGGGCGAAATGGCAAAAGTTTATAGCTAACCGTTATTTTATTCAAAAGTAAAAAGTGATTTTCTGAAATTTTCAAAGGGAAAATGCCGGCCGACGGAATTCTCGAATACGTGGAGCTGCTGAATGGTGCAGGTCAGCGGCGTAGACCCTCCATTTTCCCGGGGGGGGGGGGGGTATGCTGCGTTACCTTTTCGCCAGAACTGGGGATTGAAGCAAAGCGAAAGCACGCTGGGATTCCATTTCCCATGTATTTTGTCAATAAAGGCAACGTGGGCGTTATTTTGTTTACATGCCAACAATAGAAGCTCGTTACATGGCACGTAAAGCGTCTCGGTGAGGATCATAGCCCAGGCCCGGGAAGGGGGCAGCTCTGCCCCCCCCCTTTCAAATCTCACCAGGGGAGGCACGAGCCCCGATGCCCCCCCGAAGTCTACGCCTATGTCGGGGAGCACCTGGAAGTACACTGTACTTCAAGTACTACTTCAGGTACGTTTAGAAAACTTGTACTTTCCTTGAAATATGCATTCTCTGAGCATGTACATGTACTATACTGAAAGTATTTTTCCGATACTTTCCTAGGAAAGTGACAACTCCCGACTTCCATAGTACGTTCCCCAAATTTGGTCTTGTATCACAAAGTGACGCTTCGTCAACAGATAAGGGCTTTATAAGTTGATTGTGTTAAGTACTTGGCCAGAGAAAAAGTTGAACGACTGCTCTTTGGCCACTTTATTCAATATTCGCTGTCATTTCTAAAATTAACCGATGCACCCCAATTGCTTGAAGGTACATTGCATTTACTAGTACTTTACTTCAAGTACTACATTGCGCCCGTGTGTACTTACTATGCTACTTGAAGTACATAGCCCGTCGTTTACGTTGAACTTTAAGTCAAGCACTTTTTTCGGTGTACTTTACCCCAACACTGGGAACGTTAGACAACGGTCAATCTTCCCAGTGAATGTCACAGCTTCAGAAACGGCACGGCGCGACGAATCCGCTCATCTCGTTATGGCTCCACACAGCGGCGTAGACTTTCTATTACTCGGGGGGGGGGCCGAGAAGTACTCCGGGGGGGGTGCTGCGCGTTGCGTTTCGCCAGAAGCGGAGATTGAAGCTAACGAAAGCACGCTGGGGTTCCATTCTCACGTATTTCGTCAATAAAGGCAACGTGGGCGATATTTTGCTTACACGCCACTACTAGAAGCTCGTTACATGGCACGCAAACCGCACCTCGGTAAGGATCATGGCCCGGGCCCGGGGGGGGGGGGGCAAGAGCCTTCCCCGGATCTCACCAGGGGGGCACGAGCCCCGATGCCCCCCGTAGTCTACGCCTATGGTGCAGATTACCAAAAACGTGTAAAATCGGGCCTTATTTTTCCACTCAATTTTTTAGAAAATACCGTTTGAATAAGATAACGGTTGGTGGTGAAATTCTGTCATCTGGTTTTATTGAGCGCTAACACCACGTTTGGGCGGAAATGAGCGTCCGGTCACGCATAGTTTAGTTTCGCAATAACAAAAACACAAAAAAGACGGTAACATTCTTCTTTTTTAGGTTCGGGGGGGGGGGGGGGCACTCTGTACATTTGGGTACCAAAATAACTCTAATTTAAATCGATTAATACTGTTCTCTTTTTTTTATCACTAACGAGTCAAAGTCTGGTTGCATCCATGCTCTCTAAAGAGCAGACATGAACCTTGTCGCAACGTAAGCCTGGCGGCTTCTAACGATCCCCCGAGCGTGCCCGGCGCTAGTGCACGCACGATGCACACCGGCATCCGTCCGCGGCAGCCACCGACGCTAATTAGCTAAGTTACAGATTTTCTTCGCGTTCCTGAGTCCGGTCCCCGCGTTTAACAATGCACGCGCTGCACGAAAAGCCCCTTGCGGTCGAACTCGCGTGCGGCGATCAATCTTTCCCAACGATGTTGACGCCAACCGGGCGCGTAAAAGTTTACCGGCTCTATCGTAAACGAGAACAACAAAGGAACATCATGCATATGCTTAGCAGCAGCTTATCGCACGGCCGCAGAACACAGCGAAGTAAAATTAACAAGAACAAGCCACTGTTTTTTTTTTTTTTTTAGTTTTTCATTGCTTTCTTTTTTTAAATCTCGTCGAAACTAATATGGTTCCAGGTGATCACGTGGCTACCACAGTTACTGAAAACTTCAAAAACGCAGGAAGAGACGTCATCCCCCCCTAAAATAAAAACAAAAAATGCGCCGACGTTGTTTTAGCGCTAATCGTGCAACGCAGAGTGCAAATGGGGAGTGACAAAAGTAGTCGGCCGAAAAGGAGTTCAGGACGGTGCAGTGAAAATCCAATGTTTGTAAAAAAATGCAAGCTACCACAGGTGCTTCCAGTTTAGCATGCCGGAAGTACCCACGCAGTATTCGGCCCGTTCGGCTCGCGCATGGCTGAGCGAGCTGACTGTACGTCCCATTTCAATAAAAAAGTAAACTAATCGACTAGACTGAAGCATCGTCTCTAAATCATTAAGAAGACACAAACGCAACGTCCACGGTTCGCCGGTGCTCACTTCCGCCCCGTTTCGAGGGGCAAACCTATGGAATAAATTCGCTAAGACAATACAAACAAAGGGTGCGAAGGTGCACAGTCTGTATACGTTAAGATAAACCGTACTTGACATCCGGTTACGAGGTTTTGCATTTGCCTCCATTCTTTTCAGCAGAAATTTTCTATACGTTACTGATTAGATTCAGAAGACGGGCACAAGGTATGATCCGGAAGGGAAAACAAATTGACACGCAGGAATAATCCGGATGAAAGGAAAAGGGGACGAATAGGAAGCTACGAGCGCACTATTCGTTGCTGATCAGAGTCGGAAGTGACGTCTCGTCGGCATCCCCATTCCCTTTGTCAGTCTCGTCTCCTGCTTGCTAAATAGCTTCCTGTCCCGAGTCTTCCGCTTCCATTACCTCGACTAAGACGCAACAACTTCTGCAGCTAAAATGCTGAAAGACTCCAAAAACTCGTTTCTTTTTTATTTTAATTTTTTTATGCGGCGATACTACAGATTGAGACACGTACATCGTTACACAAAAAAGTAACCAAATACCACTACTCGTTACTAGATCAAAAAGTACCAAATACGTCACCTGTTACCAATTCTAAAAAAAAACTGTATCTAAAAAATAAAGAGTTACTTTTCTCGTTACTTTGACGGGCGATGACACAACTGATTTTGTTCCATGGTTTTTTGTTTTCTTTTCAGTAGACATTGTATCATAACCCTGCATTTCAAAGATTTAACTCACAGCGATGGAACTCATGAAAATGCACTTGGGATACAGCCACGGGAGCAGCTGAAACAGCTGTTTTGGAGCAGGTTAGGGAGCAGCTAAAACTACATTCTGGAGCAGGCTGGGAGCAGCTCAAATCAGTTTTCATCGCACTTAGACGAGCACGGGAGCAATTTCAATTGTGCTTAGGAGCACAGATGAACATGAGTGGTTACGAAACCTAGGTAGATGGGATAACAGTGTAACAGATGCGAAAACTTGGCCTTAGTGAGAACCAAAAAGCAAGTACCATATGTTTCTGGAGATAGTGTCCTTGATATTTTCTGAATGGCCTTCAGCTGCTCAAAATGCAAACCAGCACTGCTTATCGCACAACCCACACGTGCTCGACATAGCTAATTATATGTGCGAACCACGTGACGTGCGTAAGCAACGGACGTGCAGTTGCGCGGAGGAACAGGGCAAACAATTTCGAGTTTATCCTATTGTGCAACTCAATATCGAAGCAGCAGACTACGATTAACGGAGTTATCGTATTCGAAGCGATGAGCCGGAGCAAGATTAAAGTACGCCGAGCAGATCTACCGCTCGCGTGAGAGCTGCTGGCCGGCAAGGTTTCGGATCGGACCGCGTTTCAGTTCAATCAAATCACGATTCATCTTGCAGGAATGCGGTTCCAACTTCTAGCGATGAAGCTACTCAAAGGAATCTTTTGCTAATGTGTTTTCAACTGGCTGACGTCCGGAACCCGGGCCAAAGAGCTTCAGGCAACCTGACGCTTAACGACTCAACCTCACCTCGGCTGACTTGCTTAACCGCTTACGGTTGAAGAATAACAATCCAGTCGCGGGTGGTTTAGCGCTTGCGAATCCAAACCTCCGAGTTTTTCGCGCGCTTCTGACTCGAGATACACAGGGAAAGTAAACGGAATATAAAATTGCAAGGCCGACCAAGCTAAACGCGCTCATTGTTGCCAATCGAGTCAATAAAAACCAAAACCAAGACATTTTTTTTGCCGCACATTGTGCGATTTGGAGCACAATGGCGCGAGGTATTGGCTGTGGCGCATTTTCCGCAAAATGGCGCAGGAGGGCGCAGACAAATGCGTCTGGAGCAAAATGGCGCAAATGGCGCAGCCGTTCCACCCCTGAATCAGCGTTATGTTTCCCCGCTTCCTTGAGAATTCGCAACTTTCAGCGATGGTGACCGTGGTACCGCGGTGAGAGAATCGTACACCCTAGCTCCTAGATGATCTGCTTCCGAATATCGGTGCCATGGAAGCATCAGGTACGACTGTTATATCGCTCGTACTTCACAAAATAAGAATTATAAACGCGCCTCAGACCCAACCTCGTACTCCTGTTCTATAACGATCATCCAGATGACAACCATTTTGATAGGAGCTAGCGCACCCTGTATAGGCCGTGAAAATTGGAAATAAATCTCTGGCGACGTTGAAGAGTCGTTCTACTGACGCGTTCGAAGAGTGTTGTGCTTCAGGAAGGGCTGGCGAAACTAAGAGTCCTCTCTCTTTTTTCATCTCTGCTTCTAAAGTTTCAGGTTGACAATAGGCTCTGTGCCTTCCCATGTTGGCAACCTCCGGGTTCTATCATTCGGTCTCTACACGATTTTAGAAGGTTGAACCAACAAACCTTATTGTGTTCGCTGGGTGAAGGGCATTCCCAGCTGTAGAGTTCGACTGACGTCTTCAGCGATAGACGCTGCTATGCTGTCATACTGTTTAGTTGTTCTTCGGGTTGCCCATCTGCTATGTCGCAATAGACGCATACTCAGGTTATAATCAAAACGAGTCTGTGTAAATGGTGGTGTGCTCGTTACTCCTCAAAAGTAACGAAATACCGTTACTCGTTTCTTGACCTTAAAAGTAAATAAATACGTTACTCATTATTTTTTTCTAAAAGAGTAACTAGATGGTTTACTCGTTACCGAAAAAGTAGCTGGGTAGGAAGTAACTCGGTACAAGTAACGCGCTACCTACATGTCTGCTACATACCACCAACAAGATTCGTTCTACCATAGAAGGGTGGTAAGCTGGGCTTACCACCCTTCTTCGCGGCTCTTCGCGGCTCGCTGTCTCAGAAGATGTGTGCTTACGAAATAGGTCTGAAAGGAGCTCCCGAAATGGTAAAAGACGGTGTCCCAATTTCTACATCCGGTTCAAAATCTTCTGAGAATAAGTAGATGCATGGCTTGCACGGACGTCCCAGCAACGCCACTGAGCTGGCCTCGCAACTGAGTGCGTAGCTCCTGCAGCATGCATGACTTGCACTGACGTCACAGCGAGCATTGTGGTGGCCTTGCTGTAAAAGTCAAATTTGTGGGTTTTTCCGTGCCAAATTAACGACGGGAATCTGGCACGCCCCAGCGGAGGACTGGGGATTAATTTCGACCACCTGGGGATCTCTTGACATGGAACCGAAAGCTCGGTTACACGGCGCCTATGCCTCAATAAGACTCCGTCATATTGCGGGCACCTCGGCCGGGATTCCAACTCGCGACCTGAGGATCCGTAGGCCGGCGCTGGCCTTGCTGTGTAGCACATACCTTCTAGAGCCACAGCCGTGCCCAGCGGCATTCCTCGTGGTGCTTGCCCTTTTTAAGAGCAATTTGCTTTTATACCGCGTGTACCGTTTATGCTTTTATACCGTTTATACGCGATAACGCCACCCCTCTAAGTACCGGCCTCAACCACCCTGAGCAAACTGTATGTCAAAGTAAACATACAAAGTTCCAATAAAGTTTCCAACAAATTTTCATCTTTTAAACCGGCAAACTTAAAGGGGCGATGCAACAATTTTTATACTTTGCGCAAATACCGCTTAGAAGGGATCCCTGACGTTAATGACCTATGAAACACGCGTTTGTTTTTCACCCCACGCAATAGAAGTCCCAGAAACAAATTAAAGAAAAACGAGCAGCGTTCGCCCTCTCAACTCGCAGCCAGAACAAGCGGCCACGTGATCTGGAGCCGATTATTTGCCGCCAATGTTGATCATAGCCACGCGCTGGGGTTGGCAAAGCACAGGACACGCGCTGAGTTCCAGACATTGTTATGGCTCGGCTATTGTCGTCGTTGCTGCGATTGGACACGGGCCACTACCCGAATGCTTCTCGAGCTAGTAATTATCACGAGCCCAAATCGAGTGCCCACGCAATGCTCGGGTCCAATCTATGAACCGCATTCAAATATCGTCATATGGGTGTACTGCGATCCCCACGTTACGTCATCAAATTTTTCAAAGGAGAGATTGAATGAAAATGATCGCTTTTGTCCTTGAAATTACACCGCAACAAAGGAGTTTCTTGGCCAGTGGCGTTGCGTGCGAGTATCTTTGAGTCCCACCAGTGCCAGTTAGCTCGTGTAAAGTGAAAAACATTCCAATTGAATATCGTTGCACAGCTCCTTTAATAATAATCCTAACATTTTGTCTTGGGTTAAATGTGTTCGAACTAATCGATCTCAGTTTGTAGCTACTAATTAAGACCACTCTTCCTCAGTCCCGTATTTCTGGTGCTACCCAAAGTCCGTTTTATACTCCGTCTCACAAACATCTGCAGTGCAGACAAAGGCATGGGCACGAGCGTGTGGCTTCGAAAAGTGCCTCCGATGCACGAGTTCTCCTACAAACAAAATGACTCTGTTGACCCTAGGCTCACGCGCCCAGTGCCTTTGGCTTTACTGCAGACATTTGTGAGATGGACTCTAAGAGCCCTTCTGTGTCTTACCTATATTATTGACTTACGATGCGCGTATCCGCATGAATTAATTTATTTGATGATGACTGTGTAACCTATCGAAACTAACAAGTCAGATGCCGCACTTCTTCAAGGCGATCTATGTGCGCTGTAAGATTGGTGTAACTTATGGAGAAATGACTCTTAATATCAACAATTGTAAAGCTATTAGGGTTTCTCGCCGTAACACGACGCCATCGTCATACTCAACTCGTAACACCCAACTGCAATGTGTGACGTCTTGCTAAATATCTTGGGTGTTTATATAACTTTCAACGTGTCACGGAGAACCCGGCTATCGCTAACGCTAAGTCTATACTCGGGCTATCTGAAACAAAATATTACCTCAGCCCATGTCATTGCTGTATAAAGCTGTCTACTGCTGTATAAAACTCTAGCTCGATAAAAGTTTAAATAAGCAGCATCAATCTGGGAACCCGGCCACACGATACTGGTGACTAAACGCATGGTTCACACATCTGAGTTGGTCGCGTTCGCATGCAACCGAAACGACTGTAAAGACAAAGTCACCGGGACAAGTGTTCGCCAGTACACAGCATGGCAAGCGATGCAAGGGGCTAGCTTCGCGAAGCGATCCAGGAGTCAGAGTTGTTGCTGGTGTTTATGTCGTTACGGTCGTTTCGGTTGCATGCGAACGCAACCGTTGCTAATGTGTGAACCAACCTTTAACCTCGAAGATCTGAAAAATCGCGAAGCACGTGTACCGTTCTTCAATTATACTCCGTGTCACTCGTTGTGTGCAGGGCAGGCGAAGGCAACGCCGGGCGAAGAGAGAAAAGGCGAGCACTAGGAAGGCGGATAGGAGGGGAGGCTAGGGGAGAGAACGAAAGCACTAGGAACGTTAGATAGGAGAGGAGGTTTACTCTTCTCACCCGCCTTTCTAGTGTTTGCCTTTTCCCCTCGCCGGGCATTGGCTTCTGCTTGTACTGCCCGCAACTTAGTGACCACGGAATATAGTAACTATTATGCGGATTATGATGGCAGATAATAGATAACTGTGGGTGAAATTAATCTGTTCACTGCTTGGACACGCAGCCCGCAACTTGCTTGGACACGGCCCACAGGAAACTGGCTGCAAGCCAACGTTCTCATAACGAGCATTTCAAATGGCATGCATTATAATTAGGGTTATTCGTTTTCGGGTGAAACCCGATTTTACCCGATTTTTACACCCCGAACATGTTTCAGAAGAATCGGGTTAAACCCGATTTCTCCCCGAATTCTAAAACCACATAACCAACCTATTTTTTTTCTGTGCGCGGAGTTTGCGGTGCACACACGCTATCTACCCTACCTCAGGACAACAGTGACCTATAGTTCATTTCGCAAACTGCGTGCAGCACTGTGGACGCCACACGGCTCTCAACTAACCGCCCAACTCACCGTGATATTCTACGGAGGCCGACTGAGGAAAAGCGACAATAAGCGTTGGGGCCTCGGAGGGACATTTCCGTCCACCCGCTGTGCAGGTGGAACCGCCTCGGCGCGCCATGTAGCTTCGGCCCTGCTGCACGCAGCTTGTGAAATGCACTATCAATCCCCCTTCGACCGCTCTTAGGTGTCGACGCCCAGCCAGGTCTCTCGGGTAGCATGGCCATCTCGCTGGCGTTCAACCTTTCTCACGAGCAACGTCCGAGTCAGTCAGTCGCGTAAACAGATCGGGAAAACTTAACAGGTGTATTCCATAGCGAAATATCTGCTTGAAGAAAACCGTCCCTCGAACGGTCGGAGTTTCTGTTGACACCTGAGGGAGAGGAGGATTCCGTGGGCGATGCTTCCCTTGAAGCGACAGACGGCAATCGGAGCTAGGAAACCCTGATGTCCCCCGATTACCAGCTTGAAACAGATCCCTAATTTTAACGCGTTAGCGTTAGGGAGCTCGTAATACCCTCCAATAATAATTTTATAAAAATCGGAATGTTTTACTCAGTACATTCGTAAATTTAACCCGAAAAAGCCCGAATTTCGGAATGTATCCACAAAAAACCCGATTTCTCCCCGATTATCAGCTTGAAAAATAGCACCCGATTTTTACCCCCGAATTTAAAAAAATATAAAACCCGAAAACGAACAACCCTAATGGACCTTTTGGCGAATATGTGCTGCCACCTATGGGGCGATGGGCGAACCTGAGGCGCACTGGGTTGGAGAGTATTTGTAGAGAAAACAACGTGCACGTTAGGCTTCTTGTGTGCTACCGGTTCGTTTTCTTTTGGTTCTTCGAGGGTCGGACTTGTCAACTCTCCTGACTGCACGAATCCAGGCTGCCCGCTTAACGGGGTGAAGCTTACCACACGGAAAGCGAAAAAGCTAGTTCCACAACCCGGGCGATAATAGTTCCGACAGCCGAAGGCTGCCACAGTTCACCGGCATGATTGCGGTGCACGTCGTAATCTAGAACGGGCGTCGTCAGTACGATGACTCGTGTTCACCTTGTTCGCAACATCAAAACTTGAGTCTCGACTCGATGGTCTTACTTTCTTCTTCTTCCGAGGCGCCCAAAGGCGAGAAATGCAAGATGGCGGATTGTTTGGAACTAGATACTCTCGAACCCAGGCGCATAAAATACACCGCGCATGCGCACCGCGTCCATTATAAAAATAATGATCTCATGTCGCCAATTCATTTCACGCTCGAAACGTAGCTTTGCTCTTATAACATACTCACATAGCTAATATTGTTCCGTTTTCATTTGCCAGGTATTTTGTTTCTATTTTTCTTCCCGTCTTTTTGTAGTATTTAGCACCTGTACGACATTCCCGCTACTAGGCTGCAACCGCGAGCTCTTTGCTCAAGGATGCACCTCTACTGCACGAACTCTCGCTTGTCAGAAGCAACCGCCAAAGATATAGTTATGAGCTCTGAATACTCTCCCTCAGAAAATGTCACTATTAAAATACAAGTATTTTCTCAGACTGGTGCTATCAAAAATCCTCAGAAAAGCAAGAACTGTCGAATGAAGACTTTCTTTCGAGACATCTTGAGCTTGAATACTTCCCGAGTGAAGTAAGCAACGGGAACGACAGTGTATTTGCTCTCTTGTCCTCCTAAAAAATGCCAGTACGTTGGCGGCAGTACCATTTTAATTCTTGTGATTGCATCAGGGAAGGGCCAAAAGGAGCGCTACAAACGAATCACAGCTAAAATGCCACTGTCAAAATTGCAACTTACAAGAAGCAGAGAGCCACAATGTCCCTTCAAGAAATTTCTTGACCCCTCAGACCCGCGCACCCCCCCCCCTCCCCCCCTCCCTTCCCCCGTGCCTTACATTGGCCCTCGACCTTTTGGGGGTGGGCTATCTGGCCCCCACACTGAAATGAGTTTGAGAACACTGTTGTAGATGGCCCGAAATTTTGTGAAAAGGAAGCTTACACTAGGACACTACTAATTTTTGCATTAGTTTATCTGGTTTGGCGGTCACTAAAACAAGGTTACTTGTGGCATTTTACGGCTAATTGTGTGTTTATTGGTAAAAATAAGCACAGTTGCAACAAGAAACAGGCTGGGCATTGTTAAAAAAACCCAAAATCAGTTATGTTTGAATATATTGGGAACGTGCATTGTTTTTGTTTTTTATCGTCTGTCCTTTCAGTTTGCCAGCCTTGCGCCTGTATCAAAATTGAAAACTTTTTCACCCCGCGATGCTTCAATGGTGCTCAAATATTTTTGAATGTGGCTGATTTAGTGGTTTTTGATAGTGCTCATTAAGTAAGGTGTGGGGCCTTCACAGTGTCCTGTATGTATCTAATCATGGTATATAATTATATTTTGCTTTTCAGTAATGTTCCATTGCTTTTCTTGGTGGTCAACACCCGAGGCACAACACTAAAATGGTGAGAGATAAGACATGCAAAAAGAAGGGGAAAGGAAACAAGCGACGTTTCTAGTGCATGCCTTTCGTCAAACCACACAGCAAGCCGCAAGTTTAATGTGTATTTTTGTAGTATATGTTTCATCCAGTGTTTATGAGCAATAAATATGTAAGAACAAATGCCATATTTTTGTAGCTTATTTTATCAAATATTGCATGATCCTGACAGGAAGAACAAAAAAGATACAGGCAAGCTGTTGGACTTACAACATTGTGCAAACCCGACATCAAGGAACAAGAAGAGAGGACACAAACAGGAATTAAAATTGTTTTTTGTGTCCCTCTTTTTCTCTTGATCTCAGGTTTCTACTGTTTTGAACTTCGCCTTGACGTCGCTTGGCCTCTATGCGGTCTAGACTAGTTTTGATTATCACCGTTCGATTTCTAGCATTAAAAGATTCAACGAGATGATGGTGAAACAAGGCTACCACGACATTAACTTCGATAAAACAAAATTACGAGCACACATCATATCACGGTACGGTACTAGTGTCAAGTGATTCATGAATACAGTAAAATTACACCTATTCGTATAATGCGATGTCGTCACATTTACTCCATTCATCCATAAGTTGAGACTGGTGGAAGCTATACTTCCTCGGGCCAGTCATACACCTCTCTTTCTCCACGTGATCATGCTCTCGCCCATACCCACGCGCAGAGAGCAGGGTCAGGTGATGAAAGGGACGCGGCCGATTGATCCCACTGGCACATAGCTCCCACGGCAGTCTCGGCTTATGGATGAACGGAGTGTACAAACATTTTGTCGACTTCAAGCACATACACTTAAGAATGGGGTGCATCAGTATTCCCAGTAAATGAGGAGAGTGTGGAAAACAGAATATATGTACACCTAAGATTGGGGTGTAACTGCATTCCCAATAAGTGGAGAGGGTGTTGGAAAAATGTATGTACAACCTAAGAATGGGGTGTATCAGTATTCCAAGTAAGGAGGAGAGTGGAGAAAACGGAATATATGTAAACTTAAGAATGGGGTGTATCGGTATTCCCAGTAAGTGAGGAGAGTGTGAAAAACGGAACATATGTACACCTCGGGGTGGGCTGCGTCTGTACACCCGCTGAGTATGGGGATGCAAGGAAAGGTGCACATGCGCACCTCAAAATGAGGTGCATATGTGCACCCCTTTTGAGTGTAGCATATATACCCATGGGGATGGCGTATATGGGACAAGTCACATACACCCCAATGGGTGTAAGTACTACATTTTTTTTAGACTGCACCTACCCTGTTCTTGTTGTGGGGAGAGGGAAGGCCGCTATGGTGACCTGTGCATCAAACGGGGAGTTGACCTTAGTGGCTCGGAGTACGATCTTGTTTTAATATTAATAGTAAAACGAACGTGGCATGTTAGCGCCAAACTGTGTCGGATATTGTAGTGTTTCTCACAGTCAAGACGCCGCCGTCACACTGCTCATATCATACAAAAACCATGGACCTCGTTGCAGACTTTGACAAAATACTCGGCGTATACGCCAATAAAACGCGTGTCTGAACCATGTTTGCTTCAAGCATGTCTAAAGACCGTATTTGCATGACCAATGTAACAGTATACCGTCGTACAAGGCAGAAATACACCTCGAAAAGTGTCTGTAGACTCTATCATGTCTGAGCAAGTGCGACCGGGGCTTTTCCTTCAGGAACACTTATTCAAATCACAAGATAAGCTAAACGTTCTATTATTTAGTTGCTTATTTATTTTTTACATCTCGCGTTTGTTTTTGCATGCGCGCACACATGCTTCAAAAGGTGACACCTCACAACACAACGCCCACGAAGAACCATATTTAGTGGGTTATCTCACTTTGGTATATCTCTCTTTGGCCACGGATTTGTCATGGTGGATCTATTCTGGGAAAGCTATATATACCCGAGAGAAGTTTACTTGATTTTATATAGACTTTCCGTATACGCTGTGGTTGAAAAAAATCCATCAAGTGTTCTATCCATTCTCCTATCACATCGCCCGGGAGACCTCTGATAATCCATTCTGCCTGACTTGGAGCGCAAACCAAATTTATTACTGCAGCTCACAATGGTTTTCACCGGAAGGACGTAGAAAGAGATGACCTGACGAAGCGTCAGAGACGAAATAGATATCTCGCACGAATTTCTCATAGTTTGTAAATACCGTCAGGCTGATCTACGACTGGCGGAAGACATAAAGTTATAACTGGCATCTGAAGGCCTTGACAATAATATAATTCTCGAACCTTCCACCACCTTTCGGCGCTATAGAAACGAGGACGTCAGAAGAAGGTTTACTTAGATCCTTGGTGTTACTGTTCAACGATCGTCAATAAGTAGAATGTATGGAAGCCAAAGACATCGCGTTCTCTGGTAGTTATACGTAACAAGCGGTTTTCGCAAGTCAAACGCAAGAAGCACATTCTTAAAGCCATCCGGAAAAAGTTACTTTTTTGTTTTGTTTCTAAGCTATAGCGAAGACAAGAATGGCTCACTATCACAGATCTAAAATGACTCCTAAGTTATTGGCAATGCAACGGAAATTTCTCCAGAGCCCCGGTGTGCACATTAGGTTTACGGTAAGTGAACCGTTTTGAAATAATTCTTTTGAAGCAGAGTCAAGAGATACCAGTTGATATGATTTCCCCAAAACTCAATCAATCTTAACTCAGTAATATTTGACGCAAAAAGAACGAGGCGTATCATATACGTGAACTCGGAAGCTCCTAAGAAAGATTACTAAGAATATTTAAAACCAAAATAAGGGCGCAGTTCAGGTTGAGACCATTACACAAAACCATTCAATAAAAATAATAAAGGTAATAATTGAAAAGGAAACAGCGCACCCTCAAAACCTTTTCAATCATGAACAACCAACTCGCCCGAACCTCCATTTTAATAAAGGTAATAACCTATGAATTAATCAACTACTGCATTTATTGTCGACTAAAAACTTTTAAAAAGTCAAAATCAGTCAACTCTCATGGCTTGTCATGTTGCTTCCTAGCTTTTAAAAAGGTCTCAAATATTTTTGGGAGTAACAATTTCCCAGTTTTCATGAAAACAAAACATCTTTTTCCTTGTACCAAGAGTTTTTAAGGAACTCCACGCTGAAATTGAAACATAAAAACCGGAATATTTCTAGTGGACTCGCATTTGGGTCCCGGGATGTTCTGCCTACATTCCGGAGAGAATCAGTAAAACAACGTTAAAACCCATCCCTGGATTTTTCCTTTAAGACTCCTCGAAAATGAAAGACCGGAAGGACGTACAAAGAGATAAACTGACGAAGCGTCAGGGACGAAATACATATCTCGCACGAGTTTTCCATAGTTTGTTAATACCGCAAGGATAATCAACGATTGGCAAAGTAATAATTAAAGCACTAAAAAAAACACTCAGCCAGCTAAGGTTTGGAATATGTGCATGCATCCTCGTTTTGATATCGCGAGAAACCATTGTTTGATATCACGAGACACCATTGTATCACGGGACGGAGCGAGTTGGCCCCGCGAAGTAACGGTACGTGACAACGTCGGGTGACATTAATTTATTTAAACTTATCGTAGCAATTAAAAGAGGAAAAATGTCGTTCACTCCTCGAAACAACTGTTTAATATCTTCTAAACACATTTAAACGATCGCTTAACGCTGGATTACATAGCATTATTGAATTTTGGAGATGAATTGGTCGCTGGACACATTTTTGCAAAAACCACCAAATGTTATGTCTGTCGACTTAAACATGGTCGCTGGCCATGTAAACGAAGTGGGAAAAATGCCCCCACTAACGTAATTGAAGCAGGGTAGCTTTCAAAACAGAGCAATAGTGAAGTGAAGTAATTGCGAGCGCAATTAAATGGGAATTCCGAAGTGATTTCCACTAGGGAGTCAGATTCACGTCCACTCATGGAGTATAGGCGTGTTCCGTAGGCCTACAAAGTCAACTGTATACACACGAGTATGAATCACCTGGATGGTGTGCCGGGACTTTTGCACTTATTTCGATCCGTAAAACAAAATTGCCAACCACGGAAGCCTTTATTAAGGCTCCAGTCTGACGGTAGTCACGTTGAATGGATATTAAACGCTTTTTTAGCTTATTGAAAGAAATCTAAAAATACATACGGAAAAGTAACTTTGCTGATGTAATCTTGTGTTCCTTGGGATTGTCGGGCAAGTCATTATAGTCGTAGGTTCATTATTTAATCACAGAATGAATGAGTAAATATACCCACGCGCTTCTAATTTTCTCCTCCAATGTTACTGTTAAAAGGTTGAAACTTTTACAGCGCGTAGTGGTTTATAACAAAATGAGTGGACGAGAGCATTTCTGATCATTTTGTTCGACTGTGGTTTAAAAAATAATGTACCATAAAACTTTTTTTTTTTCATTTTAAGAAAGACTTTAAAACGAAGATTTCGTAAACGCTATCGTCCACTTATTTATTATATTAGTGAGTACCCGGTGTAAAATTATCACCGTCTTCTTAACGATAATATTCGAGAGGAAAAATGAGAAGCACGGGGCAATATCTGCGCGTTACTAATAAGATTAAATAATTTTCCTATTACTTCATTAGCACTGTCCTGAAACCCCATAAACACGTGAAATATTCCAGTAGACCTACATCTGGGTATGTACTTTATATTTATTTTAATAAACTAAAAGCCGTTTTGCAGCCTTAAGAAGTCGAGTCACGTCCAAACTGGTTGGTTGCTAGAAAGGTTCGACCGGTGGGTCATTACTTTCCCATCTTACATGCATTAAAATCACAAAATTTCAGATTGATATTCGATTTCCATAGAGACCACCTTAACTCTATGACGTCACGCCATTGCGGTGGCGCTGCTTTCGGCACTGCGCTTGCGCAGACCCTACATCGTACACGGACCTCGTTTCTGCTGCGCACGTACAATGTCCACACCAGGTGCAGGCAAACGCGGGTGTGTTTGTATGACAACGTACTGGTCAATACGGCGCCTCCGAATTTCGCGCTTAGGTTTCTCTCAACATTTTTGCATTCGTCTTCTAGGAACCCGACGACCGGAGAGGTCAACTTCTGCGTTCGCCAGTGAAGCCTTTCTTCGGGATGAGCTTCGCTGTTTTCGCCCAAGTCGGTACCGAGGGACACGAGTGAGCATTATTAAGGCAAAATTATCTGCAAGTTTGCAGTCGTTTTGGTTCAGTGTTTGTGGTCTTCTTGGAGGATCGTAATCACATTCACACTGAGGCAAGTCAGCACGAGTAGCGCGATTCGGTTCAACCATCAATTGCATGGATAGGACAGAGCCACGCATTTGTTTCATAAGCCACAGGTTTTAAGATCAAAAGTAACTTATCCTATATGTCTTGGTTGCCATATTGGTATCTTTATTCGCAGTGCATGCTCAGAACGTGCTTCTCATTTATCATCTGCTAAAATTAAACGTATCAATTGAAGGGAATGCACAATTATGCACGTTCAACGTCCATTTCAGCCCGTCAGAATTGTGTGTGTGCTTGTGTTCATCATACACAGCTTGCATAAGACGTCATTCGCGGACATGCCAGTATTTTCATGAGCCACGAGCATTCGGTTCGCCGTGTTAGTTTCACAACATACCAGCTGTAGTTCGAACAAACTACTAAATAGAAGTAACCGTCAGTACCCAGCAATGGCGGCTCTTGCAAGCTATGTATTGATAAAGCACACTCCGCGTACAGTACCTTGTCAAAACGGCCTATGTTCAATGATCCGTCTTCTTTCTCTATCAAAGCCATTCAGAGCACCTCCCCTTTTAAACCTGACCTCTGATTAAAAGTCTAAAAACTTTGTGCGCGTTGCGTAAGTAGTCGATCCGATTTTCAACGCAAAACATTCCTTGTCAATTTCAGTCCCAGATATTGGTGTGAGATGGAAGCTCTTCGGGCTCATTTGCACAGCCTCGAGCATTTTCTTTGTCTCCGGGTAGATGGAGTCTTCATCTTTCTGAACCTTCTGGAATCTTTCCTCTTTCTGCTTTCGCTTGTCAGCCGCTTCTTCATTTTAGAATCTGTTGCAAAGCAGACATAGATACATTTCAGCTTGACTTTTTACTCTACTGCTGTATCTGCTGGATATGCTCTCGCTCGCATTTCAGATGGTCAGCCAACTTCTCGCTTTGGAGTCTCGAGTCTCTAAAGTTGGACTTTGGAGTTTTCTTACGGGGTTTGCTTCTTTACAGCTCTTTCAGCTTTTTCTCTGGCCATTTTGTTTTTACGTGAAAAGCCACAAACATGTTAGGTATGAGAATGTGGTTCTGCAGTCATAAACGTCACCCACTGGATATGAAGTTTACGGTCGAGAACCTCATTGTCTGCAAGCAGTCTCTCCAAATCGTTGGATTTCTTGCTCTTAGTTACAAATATGCTTGAGTGGGCTCCTCTTTGTGCATATCTACGTTGTGCTCCAGCGATTTACCTTCTTTGCTCTCACTCTCGCATTGACCCTTCCAGGGGTACGATATAATGCTTCAGAGAAAAGCGTTCTCCACCGTCATCTCTTTCCCCGGAACGGAACTCGTCCAAACCTGTGAAGAGTGGTAAATGGCTCTGCATTTGTTGTATGCTGCTTTTCCTGTGGGGTTATTGTCGTTTTGATGTGATCCATAGCTACATTTTGATGAGTCGTTCACATAAGTTAGTAGAATAGAACAAGGCAGCGTGGTCTTTCCATATCTGGACATCCCTCTTCGTTGACCTGTATTCTTGCTAACGGACGTTGTGACTTTGTAAAGAATTTCCTCTAAGGTGTGCGGGGATGAACTTGCGGTTTCTCGACAGTTCCTGACTTCCAAGCGAAGATTATATACCCTTCACTAGAGCTAAGTTTGGATCTAGTTGCAATTTTTTGGATTGCGGGTGGTTTCGGACTCCAACGACGATGCGGTCTCTAGTCAACTTTCTTCATGGGTAACTTCGAAGTCGAACGTCTTGGCAAGGCAATAAAGATTCGCGATGCACTCCTCAACGCTTTCGCCTTCTGGCTGGCTGGCTTATCTTGTGGAATTTTGCTTTTTCGTAGATGATGTTATAGACGAACTACGAACTGTCGTTTCAATGCTTATGAGACATCGACGTACTTTGCCTTCTTGACTGTATTCAGATTCACTGATATAAGGATATCGTCTGCCTTGACGTCCACAAAGTACACTCAAAGTTCACCTCTTCTGAGATTTTGTGGCGAGACCACGGACCAAACCAAGCCGTTCAAATCTCCCTTCCAATGAGGTACGAGAACTTGAATTTCTCCTGTGGTTGAAATGTTGGCGCTTTCCATTGTTCGCAATCTTTGTTTTCCAGCTCGGGTGCTCTTTGTCGTTATTTACTCAGAACACTCTCAGTAGCGCTCTAGTAAAAAGGCCATGTTTATTTACAATGCCCCGTTTATTTTCTTTCTCATAGCCTAACATTACAGATTGTTCTCGCAAACAATAAAAGGGAGCTAGTTCTAGCATGCGTTTCGAACGACGACCAACAACATGGCGTCCCGGGAATGCCCTCTATTCACAAACTCATGTTTGCAAAGACTCCGGAGCACCCCTAGAGGCGGGACAGCGGCACCGCGCATGCGCGACGGGGTGTGAACAAGGAACGCGCGTCCCTATCAACATACCATTGTCGGTGTCGGTGCGAGACCTTGTGCTCTTGTTACCCTTGGAACCCTTGACACTACAGCACGTAAATTAACGTTTTTGAGGCAGTTTAGACGGCCCGCCAGAATTGGTTCAGGTCTCGCGCTGCGATTTACTACAGAGGTGCAAACAGGCGGTGGAAGTTTACGGTGAAAAAATCAATATTAAAACTTATCTTGATAAAAAAAAAGCCTGTTTTGGACAGTTTACGTTGCCACTTCGCAGACGATGCACACGTAGTGAGAAGTGCAGCCGAGTGCCGACAGTTGGCGCACGCCGCGTCAAGGAAGCGCCGGCCGATTCGCGTTCTTTTGTGGAATCGTCTGCAATCATAACCCGACTCGGCCAGCGCTCCTTTGACGTGGTGTACAAAGGCAACGCATCTCACTACGCGTGCATCGTCTGCGAAGTGGCGGCGTAGAACGCTCAGAACAGGTTTTATTTTTGTTTTTGGTTGTCTTTTAAACGCGGTAAGTTCATTCCTTGTTTCTTTTTTCCCCGTAAGTTTCTACCATCTGCTTACAACTCTGTAGTGAATCGCAGCGCGATACGTAGAGAAGCCGATTTTTGCGGGCCGTCTAGAATTGCCTTAAAGGGAAACTGATGCGGTTCTGTATTTGAGGAAAAACACCTCAATCGTCTTCCTTTGGCCTCCAGGATCACGAATATCGAGTTTCATTTTTCAATTCGGTGCACAGAGCCTAGAAATTAATTTTCAACTGCTGAAGCCTCTCTTTCCCGGGGCAAGACGTCATATTAGAAGTTTTTGGAGCTTTGCTTTCGCGCATCTACAGCGCCTATCAAAGCTATGCAAACGCACTCTTGATATTAAAAAAATAAATAAAAATAAGTCAGAAAGAGACGTCACGACTGGTGCCAGTGCGGGGGAATAGTACCATTTGCTGTCTTACCCAAGCATCAAGGAGAATGCAGGGATTGGTGTTCCACGCGCCGCACGCGCACGCCTTTCCTGGATAGTAAGCTTTCTGAAGCAAATAACTAACAGCAGCACTGACGAACGCGTCGTGCAAGATGCCATTTGTTTTAGGTTATTTGCTTTGAATACATTTATACATGGAAAGGCCAGCGCGTGCGGCGCGTGGAACACCAATCCCTGCATTCTCCTTGATGCTTGGGTAAGACAGCAATAGGTCCATTAACGTGCCAAGCCAGCAACTGCACGCGCTGCCCACACGAGCGACACGCGCTTGGCGGCCCAAATACCCTATACTTTCGTTTCAGCTTGGGTCCAGACGCAGCCGATGCTACGGAGCGCGAGCGTGTGGCCCTGAACAGTGCCTGCATTGCACGAGCGCTCGTGATTGGCAGGGACGCTGTACAGGCCGACATGCTCGCGCTTGTAGCATCGCGCTGCGTCTGGACCCAGGCTGAAACAGAAGTATACTATGACGCTACGACTGGTCGGAAGTTTTTCGTTCAAAAACTAAATAATATGATATTAATTCATTAAAAAAATATTCAGCAACTAGTTGCTTGATTACTCGACAATCGACAAAAACGTAATTGGCCGTTACTTGAAGAAGTAACCGTTACTTTTCCGATTCCCTGGGATTTTCAAAACGACATATTTCTGGCCGGTTTAAGAACGGGAATTTCGTTCTGTCCATTATTGGATCAAAATAATCGAATTACAAGCTACTTATCGTCTCAGTCCATCAATTTTAGTAGACCATCCTGCCTGAGACATAGTTCGAGGTTTTTTGGTAGGAAACTTGTCGAAACAAAAAGGAGGATAGTAACGTAGTCACAAGTAATTTCAAGGTATTTCTAACTATAATCAGATTACTCTTGTTATTACTTTATATTTAAATTAATCAAACGATCATAAAATTACTAAGAAAAGTAATTGATTATTAATGCGAAAGCATTAACTATCCCAGTGTTCTATGGCTTGCTCACAGATGGCGCCAGTGCGTTCTATCATCGTAAGATGTTTGAAGAGGTTTTAAGGTTCTCGGTCGCAAGCGGTCGCAAGTCTGTAAACCAGCCTTAAGTTTTAATTATTCGGGGCTTTCAAGGCAGATTAGCTTGTTTCCAAAGTGCGGGAACCGTGCGTTACGATTATTTTAAGTGTGAATATTTTTCGTCCCTCGGCAACAGGGTGACGATTGCGCTGGCGGGTGGAACTGGTGTCGGACCTGATACCACGGTTCCTGATAAAATTGGTGCCAATGTTGCTCTCGTCGAGATAAGCCAATTGACCGACTATCAGTACATTTCTGTCAAGAAGTACGACGAGGCAGAAGGATGGGACGAGACACATGCTGATGATTCAGGAGCAGGGCTACACGCCGATAGAGAAAGGGCACTACGTCTGGTTTGAGCTCAGACTGGAAAATGAAGGTCAATGCGACGTAAGTGCAAGTTTGCATCCCGACAACGCAATGTTTTTTATGGAAAACTGACGCCAATGCGATTTCCTTTTACATGCAGTTTTATATCAATGATGTGTTCAAAGTCAGCACTGACAAGGTGGATAACATTTATATACAACAACTCGGAGCAGACCCTCGGGTCAAATACCCCCTACTGATAAGAACAAGGGAGCACTTTACGAGCTTCACTGGACCCGGATGGATGGCCGCGTTGATAACATTTTCCCAACAGTTCACGCAGATATGAAGGTAAACACCCCACAAACTTTCTAGTCGACTCCGATACTCTAATGCTTCTAAATATATACTCGGAGGCGCGAAGGAGGCCGCGCAAGACTGCAGCATATGGAAGTCACGAAGAATAAAAAATAATACCTAGGAGGCGATTTTTCTTACGCATATATTTAAGATACCCAAATTACAAAACTATACGGTCATATCCCTATCACAACCGCCCCCACCGTAGTTGTGGAGGTATACACAACAAAACGTAGGCCTTTCTTTGACATCGTGTTTAAGGTGGATAAGGTGAATACGTTGAAAGCGTAGAAGTCCTAACCTGCAAGATGTTTCTAAATTTCGAACTACTGTCCCAAAACCAGTATTAAACTTTTCTATGCTCCGTGATACCGAAGGAGCGGAGGAGCCAAGAACAACTCCGAAGTCCGAATGGAATTATTGCATAGGCGTAACGCTAGCTGCTTTTGCCATAATTGCAACAATGCTTGTAAAAATTACGTTGGGAATAACTTTAAAACAGAACTTCAATGGTATAGTGTAGCCAACTCAACAGACTAGGTGGGTTCGGCTTGTGTATACACCTTTCCAGCGCTTATCACCGAGGAGGCGATAATGCCAGGTCACTGGGCTGTTGAGGCGTGTGTGGCGTGTCATATTTCGCAGAAGAGAGCTACGCCGCTTGCTCAGAACGGTTTCCACAGCTCAGTAGACAAAGATGGCAGCGCACAGAGGGCAATCATTGGGGAGGTCTATAACATGTACACGGTCCTGAGGAACTTATAAGTATGAATTACTATTGTGTTCTTCTTGTCTCTAATTACTCCGTAAAATATTTTTACACATGCAGTTCTTAAAAAGAAATTACAGCGTTTTGCTGAGAGCAGAGACAACTACATCCCCAATAGATTTCTGCCCTGTGTGTCCTTGAGGGCTCAAGGGCCAAAAAGCGAAAATTCGGAACGTTGGGATTTAAATTGTTTTATACACTGTGAAGCAACCGATTCTACGACGGTTTTGTCATACTCATTAGAAATGAAAAAAAAAAGTCTGGAAAATTTGATTGCTGTTAAAGAAACACTGAACCTAGGAAAAAAAATCAACATTTTTTCTACCTGGTTAGGAGAGCCATGTCTCAAAATAAATGTCTGTCGGAAAACAAATTGCTTGCCCAATGTTTGTGCTAGAATACGAATTTTTCGATTTGCGCCAAAACAAAAAATTGCACCTGTGTGGGATAATGATGATAGTGTTTGTACCAAACTAGTGTTCGTTCTGAGTTCGCTGGACACTCAGAGAGCACATGATAACTCTGTTCACCCACAAACTGAGAGTAGAAACTCTCAGTTTGAGGGTGAAGGTCAGCTGAAGCTCCGCCTTCAGCTGGCGCTGAAGGCGGAGCTTCCACTCTCAGCATAAGGGTGAACGGAGTTTTGGCCTCGAGAACCAGATTGAATTGCGTGGAAGCGTGCTCTTGTTTATCCTCAATTCTCTATGAAGCACGTGATGATTTCATCTGTCCACAATGCGGGTGGAGAGAAAGCATCCACACTAACGGCACAGAGCAATCGCAAGGGCACAGAGCTCGAGCTCTTAGCAGTTGATTCCAGTGCGCGAGCGCTGTATAGACCTATTGCTGTCTTACCCAAGCATCAAGGAGAATGCAGGGATTGGTGTTCCACGCGCCGCACGTGCTGGCCTCAGCAGTAGCAACTTTTCCAAAGCAAAAACCTAAAACAAATGGCATCTTGCACGCGCGTTCGTCAATGCTTTCTTTTGGTTATTTACTTCGAATCTTTTATACAGGAAAGGCGTGCGCGTGTGGCGCGTGGAACACCAATCCCTGCATTCTCCTTGATGCTTGGGTAAGACAGCAAATGGTCTATTGGCACTTCCCATGGCTTCTGCCTCGAGTGCGTAGCATTAGTTTTGCTCCAAGCAAGTGTAAAACAAAGCGCAATTCTGCTTTTTACCACATGAGCCGTGTCGATCAAATCACGAGTCGAATAGTTGGGTTCAGATAATAGTATCTTCTCCACACAGGAATACAATTTCGGTTTCGCCCCCATAAAACAAAAATTGTATTGTAGTGTAAACAATAGGCAAACAAAAATGGTTAGGACATTTGCCTGCCCTAACCAGGTAGAAAAAAAAGTTTTTCCTGAGATTAGTGTTATTTTAAAGCATTTCTTCTGTACAACCTAATGCACAACTTAGAGTTCGACCTCCGCAATACAATCATAGTGCCTTGTGTTTCGTTTTTAACCTCAGGACATGTTCTTCAAAGCACATCATCTTTGCCAGATGTCTGCCGGAGGTAAAGTTACAATGAAAGGAAGATACAGGAAGGAACCCAACAATACTTATAATGGGTAAGCTGCCCACGAAGAGCCAAGAAATTATAACTGAAGTTATTTATTATCTCATTACACAATGTAAGGGAGTGCAATTAAAGTAACCATATTAACACAGAACGTGTTGATGGGCTGGAGTTCATGCGAAAAGCGTTATGATCAAAAGTAACGAGAAAGAGTAATTAAGGCTGAACACCATGGGACGAATATACTGCGAAAAATGGACGATGTTTTGCCCGGAGGCTTTTGCTCTGTGCGTGGAATCAGCACAGCGGCTGCTACGTCGCGCGGAAAGCGAGCGTGCCGTCGGGCGACGTTCGTCAGCTATTCGTCGCATAATTCGTTCCATGGAGTTGAGCCTTAGACGAAGGCCACGGCAATAGACCTATTGCTATATTACCCAAGCATCAAGGAGAATGCAGGGATTGGTGTTCCACGCGCCGCACGTGCTGGCGTCAGCAGTAGTAACGTTTCTAGAGCAAATACCTAAACCAAATGGTATCTTGCACGCGCGTTCGTCAACGCTTTATTGTACCGTGAGCTACACTGGCCGAGGTTGAGCAGTTTCGCGTGGCTCGCATAATGAGCCGTACTCCGTGCTGCGCAAGCGCGAGGAGCAGTGACGTCACACGGCGCACAGCTGGCGCGCCGGAGACGCCGCCGCCGCGCCTCGCCGGTCTGCACATGCGCGAGGAGCAGTGACGTCACATGGCGCACAGCTGGCGCGCCGGAGACGCCGCCACCGCGCGCGCCTCGCCGGTCTGCACATTCCAGAGGAGTGACGTCATAGCCGCGGGAGACGCACTGGCGCCGCCGCCTGCCCAAATGTCCGCCTGCGTTGCGCAGTAGCCAAGTCTGACGCTGCACCGGAGCCGCTTGATAGCGCCTCTCATTTTATGCGCATAAGCTCACGCTACATATATCCTGGCCTAGCCGAGCTAAGCCACCGTTTTTTTGTTTTGGTTCTTCACTTCGAATATTTTATGCGGGGAAGCCGCGCGAGTGGAACACCAATCCCTGCATTCTCCTCGATGCTTTGGTAATATAGGAAATGGTCTATTAATAAAGCGTTGCGCAAGGGCAGCGCAGCAGAGGTTGGTTGCACTATTTCTCCACAGGTCGCGGTGTCGTCGGGGCCGAGATGCGCTCCGATTGGAAACCGAAACTTAAAAACCCGTCGAATTCGTGCGGTTTTCAGAAAGCCGTAAAATGCTTTGCGTGCCTTCTATCGTTCAGAAATTTGTTGATTTAGTGTTTTTCGATGATGAACAGCAAGATTCTAATTAAAACTATGCCCTTAAACTCAATATTTAAAAAAATAATTACGCGAACATAATTAACAACTTAATTATCATGAACTTTAATAATTTTCCTAAATAGGCCCCTGGCCTAGGACCAAAACAACACAAGCCTTTTTTTTGTGCGATGCGTAGTTTGTGTAATATCGAATTTGTCCATTATTCGGGAAACACCCTCTATATCTTGCAAGTGTCGTCATTGCTGCGTACTGACGGTTGTTTCTACTTGCTGGTTCCCTCGAGATACTACTTCTGCGTTGTGAGACTAAAGGCCGGCTCAGACGCTTGTGTTTGAGTGCGTTTGACTGCGTTGCGTCGAGAACCGAAAGCGAGTCACCGGCACATCTGTGCTTCGTATGAAGCGTGGAATCCAATTCAAGGAATCTTCTTGGCACGCGATATAAGCAGCAGGAATGTCCTGGTTTCTCGCTGCCGCAACGCAGTCAAACGCAGTCAAACGCAACTGTCCGAACCAGGCTTAACACGGTGAACCGAACGCTTGCGGCACATAAAATACCGGCATGGCCATGAACGACGTTACGGGCAAGCTATGTATAAGCCATAGGGCGTGCAGTCCTCGGATAATGCTACTAGACGACAATGTGACGTATTGACACCACGAAGCGGCAACACTCGCAACTACACTACCCTTGGCCGTGCAGGGACTCTTGACGTCACGAGTATTGCGCTCATCGCTGGCCGGCTTTGAAGCGAGATGCAGAGTGCTCGCGGTCACGCCGTTTCGTTTCCGTACCCTTTTAAGAAGCAATTTGCACATTACTTCTTGTGAAATGTTACTGAGAAGCGATAATACAATGCACGGGACTCGAGACGCCATGCGCTTTTTAAGGTGCCTGCGAGTATTATAGGTGCATTTTTAAGCACGAGCAAGCCGCTCGTTACGAAAAAAAAAAGAATATATATAAATTCTTTTATGCTTCGATTTTGTACTATGAGCCAAGCCTGGTCGGGTGCTAGTCTTGCCAAATCATACGAGCAATACGTACGTAATATTATTTGTACTCGTTCCGCCGGCATAAAAAAAAATTACCTTTTTTCTTGTTTCTTATTTCGGGATGTTTAGGTATTTACCAACACGCTTATTTTTAATGGAAATTTCTTCCTCGCACATAACGCATTATTATTATTTTTTTTACAGAATTTACATGGAGCTTGTGGACATCAAACCAGGCTTGCATAATACAGAGGGGAGGGCACATCATATCATCAAGAACACGAATCCCAACGAGGTGCAGACCATCCTCGTCCTTTTGGGGGGACAGGAGCACACGTCTACAGTAAAGGAAAATCGGCTCAGATGGAAAGCGAGGGATTACTGACAGGGATGAGATTTGCTGTCATTAAGTTTGAGAACTTCGACCCCATCAGCGTTTCCATCGTAGGTTGCATTTTTTTTTCGTGGCATTTTGTTTGTTTTTTAGGGCCGTGACAGAATGTCTTTATCGCAAATTAGCCGCATTGTAGTGCACTCTAGAGGACACACCACTACAATTAAAATTTAATGTGATTTATAAAAAAAGGAAATTGCACAATGCAAAGTGTCGAGCACATCTAAAAACTTAGCTGTAGGAGGATTTTTTTAAACATTCATCGTTAAATATGTATCGCAAACAAAGTTGCGAAAAAAACAAACACGAAATTTTGTTCAGCGTTTTGACAGGAACGTTTGACGTATTCTGCACTACACAAATACGAGTCAGGATCCTTTGAGATCTTTTTCTCTTTACTTTAAAGGCGAATACAAGAACCTAAACCTAAGTGCGAATCCAGAATCTAAATGGCAGACATAGAACATGTTTAAAGGTTTTTACCACCACGACTTTTGATTGGGCTGTCGTATGGGCGCGCCAGTGCTGTCGTATTTGTGCCTCTTCGTCCTTGTTCAGTTTGCGCTATTTTATTAACGTCTACTGAGATTAGAAAACCGAAACCGAAACGGTGGTCAGAAGGTACCCGAGATGCTTTGCGCGGCACTACGCCGCTTGGATCACTTGGATTTTGCAAGAAGTCTAGTTTTAAAGGGGTCCATATTTTTTCTCTCGATTCCTTGTGTAACGCAATCGTTAATTATTATTATTATATTTTGTTTTTAGGAAACAGGCATGAAGCCGTTCTCGAGCACCGTCTGGGGAGTTTAGTGGAATGGCTGCGAAATAAACGGCGAACGAGGCTGCGCGATGCTGTGAACTGCAAGAAAAACAGACGGCTTTTCGAAGACCAATAAACCATTATCTTAACGTTTCTTCCTTCAGAGCCTCCTTCCTCAACTCAAAAGCGAAATGAGAAATCGCGTGGTCCTGACAGACTAGCTGTCCGGAACTGGATGCTCTCTCAGACGTTTGTGGGTCGGAGTGGTTAGCCGTTTGTGTTCCTTGCGTATCGCGCTACAGCCCTCCCAGCCTACTTGCCAACGTGCTCGTCGGCATTCTACGGCTGATAAGTCTGATTTATTTTGCTGTCATTGACGGAAACGAAAGTGACATCAGATTATCGAATTTGACGGTGTTGGTTTCGGAAGGCGACGGCCCCAAGCGTCCACCGTGCTTTTTACGCAAATCCTTGCGAACTTGTCGTTCGCAAGTGATGATGAATGCCGTCGCGGTGCTCAGTGGCAACGAACACGAATCCGACTATTCGTTGACGGACCAACCTGCTGACGATGGCATACGTCCGAGGGACGCTGTACTCCATTGTGCCCAAAACGTCGGCCGGGTTCGGCGGACGCGTTTCGATTCTGCGGATGCATCAGAGTGAAAAGGCTTTTCGAGGGAGAGGAGACAAGAAATAGTCCAGTTGTATTTTAAAAATATTGTGCCTAAAGACAGACTTTGACTCTCTACCCTCGTGCGCAAGTTTTCTTTTATTTACTAAACGATATGGACAGTAAAATCCCAATCCTTAAAGGGGAGCTGCGGCGAAATATCGAGGTCGTCGATCTTTAAAGACACCTTTCACCGCGTTATCCACCCTTGAGTGCCTACGAAATATATAATCAAAATATTCATTTTCGTTCGCGAAAATGAATTTTAAACTTTCCGCGTATTCCTCGAATCACTTGCTGCCTGCTCGGTGTTGCCAGTGGCAACACCGAGCAGGGACGGCGCTCGCCTCGATTGGGACGTCAAATGTATTCGAGAGCGGAGGCTCACACTTCTACGGAGTTATGCGTTGTAGTGATAATGGGAGCCTGTGGTTTTGCAGGCTTTCCTGGTCTAGGCTACGGTGGGCTACAAGGTGACAATCGCGCCTGTGAAAGTGACTCAGTGACTTAGCATGCGCAGCTCTGGTGTGTTATAGCGGGGCGGAGAGCCATAGATAAGTGGATAACAGCGCCACCTTGCACTACAGGGAATAGAAGGTGAAAGAAGAAGTATCGAGGGGCTTCACAAGCCCACCATAGCTTCACTGCAACCAGTCTTCGTTGCGTCGAGCTCAATGTGCCGTACCCAATTTCGTTACAGCTAACAAGCAGCGAAAAGAACACTGTTTCGCTCAAGGCTGCAAGACATGGGTAATCATCGAGCTCTGCACACAGAAGTGCGACGTTGTTTGGTCTCCCAAACGAGCTCGAAAGGCACCGAACATGGGAGCGGGTTTCACTTGGCGCCGACAGATGGTTAGAAACAAGCTCAGCAGTAAGCAAACTGCGTTTCGAGCGAAAGATTCATTAGGTGGCAATTCACGATTGTGATCAACGGTGAAGACAATTTCGAACTTCGTTAGTGTTCACAGTGCGGCAAAGTGCCGTTGTGGCGCTGGTGGGCATACCGATGCTAACGCTGCGCGCTGAGCAGCCTTGCCATTTTCTCCCGCTGGACCAAGCGAGCGTATGTCACGCCTACCCTTCCAGTCCATCATATCTAGGCTAGAGCCACTAAATATGCTACGCTTTAGAGTAACGACACTTCAACCAGCTTGGTGACTAAAATCATGGGGGCCCGTTATCTGAAACTTTAGCTGAGATCGCATGGAAACGCTTTTCCGTCCTCCAGAAATGTTAAAACAGTTTGCGACAGACAAAACGATATCACCTGAGCTTCCTAGCACCGCATCAAAAGCTAAGGAAGTCACTTTTCTTTTTTAATTGTGACGATTGACAGTTACGTCTGCTCAGCACTAAGCACCAAGATGGCGGCGTACAGTAGCAGATCGGTGAACAGAGTGCCGATACTGCAAGCTAGAACCACTAAATGAGCTACATATAGTATCGGCACTCTGTTCCCCGATATTGTTCTGGGCGCCGCCATCTTGGTGCTTGTGCAGAGCAGACGCAACTGCCGATCGTCATGATTCAAAAGTGCGACTTCCAGCGTAAGATTCGGTGTTAGGTAAGCTTATGTAAGATTGCTTTGCTCCGGCGCAAACTGTTTAAATTTCTTTGTAGATGGCTCGTCGGTCATTGCGAAGGCAGCGTACTTCGTCCCAAGTCGAATGATTCCCCGCCTGCACGTTGTGTGTACTTTCAAAAATTGTAACACAGCGCGCAAAATACGAGAACACAGAGTAAATAGAAGACCACAGGACACGCGCTCTCCTGTATTCTTCTATTTACTCTGTGTTCTCGTCTTTTGCGCGCTGTGTTACAATGTTTGAAGATTATACACCAACTAGCGCGCATCGCCACCTTAATTCAGTTTTGAGTACGTTTTTTATATGAAGGTATACGCAAATCCTCTTCGCCCCACCCACCAGTCATTACTCATGCGCCGAAGTGCGGCATAATATTTAAGTCTGCTGCTGGCTTCACGTGCCTCGAAAGAGGGCCATCCAAAATCTCCTTGAACAACTTGATTAGCAACCCTGCTGTGGCATCCTAGTGCCTGGCTACAGTGTACTAGAATACGGGGTAGTGTTTGGACCGGCGCGACTCGACAATCAGGACCTGTGAGGCTGCGCATGTAGGCAACAATCGCGGCGCTGCAGTCGACAGGGCAGCAGAAAGTCGCTGCAGTCCGCACGTGCCTAAAGCCCCTCTATCCTGGGAGAAGTGACGCCATTCACTGTTGTGGAAATGCTCGAGACACGTGCCGCGCGCTACCTCTGGGAAGAACATGGCGTCGGAAATCTAGCTCAGTGCTGCGCTGTGCTGCAATGATCTTCCCAAGGGCTGCACGTTGCACGTGCCTCGTGCATCGATGCACCTTGCGCTACTTTTGAAACATGACGGGGCTTTACACATGCCACCGCACGTGTGCGCGCACGCGGTGCACGCGCACAACCACCACCATACTAATCCTACTGCCGATACGCCGGTGTCGACCCCTATCGCGATCTACACCACACGCCTCACGCGAGCCGCTCCGGTCCCAACACAACCCCGTATTCTCGTACACTGTAGCCTGGCGTCCGATCCCTCTTGTAATATTGTGTTGTAAGGGTTCCTCTGCCCCGAATCTCCTGCACAGACCAGAAAGCGTAGCCCCAGAACTTACTTAGCATGCAAAAACACTCTTGCCAGGAAGTGCGTTTTCGTGGTACCAGACGCTCACGCTGTTCCTGACAATGCTGCACCAAGTAATAATATTCTGTCTCTCTCAAATACATGGCTTGCACTGAGCGCAAACCTTCTGAAGCGTGCATTCTGCACAACCGAATTGGATTTTCTTGGCATAAACAAATCGCATTAACCACCAGATAGAGTGCCATGACGTCACGTGCAAACAATGTTAAACAGCTCATTCTTCGGGTGAAATGCGATGTTCGCAACACTCGCAAAATAAGATGTCTAAATTGTAAAGTTGTGCGGGATATATAGCAGTCTCGTGATGATAGTGGCAGCATAATAAAATGGTAAAGCGCATGACTCATAAAGCACAAACTTGCGAAGTGAGGGCCCAAGACTAGTGCACGGAAAGCCGAATATAACATTAGCCTACCGAGGCAGTATTTCGCGAAGTTTCGAGTTCATGCAAGCTGCCACCCAAATGTGATTTATGTTAAGATCAAAGGATTTTGCGTCCGTTCTCTGCGTCATTTATGTGTAATTAGGAATATCATTGCATCATTATGTATTATCTTCAGCGGTAAGGCATCGTGTATCGGATTCCTTTGAAGAATATCATTTATTATATTTCTATGTAGGCTGACGAGCGTGTACGTTTAGTTGAGGAACACCGAAAGAATAAGAAACATGTGTGACGTCGCACATCTGTCTTATTCTTTCGGTGTACTTAAATATCTTTATCTTTCTGCACATTTCGTGTATCCTTCCGATCTATCATGTGAGCACAATGTACTTTTTAAGCATAGCCGGCGACCCAATCTTTCACACTGCCAATCAGCGAACAAAAAGTCACCACGTTTCAGCAGATTGAATCAATTAACAACGCGTGTTTTCGAGTATCGTACTCTCGAGTCGGTCTCAGGCGGTTATGGGAACTTAATACATTCAAATGTATTGAAGAGAATGAAACTGCGGTATAATTGCTGTATTTTCCTGGCTATAGTCCACGGACTATACATGTTTAAAAGTTGAAATTCTAGGCTGTGCGGACTATCTACGCGTGCGGACTATACAGGAATGTTGTTTTTTCAAGATCGTTTATAATGACGACACGTGACGGATTTTGTGAATGAAAGATTATGTGAATAATTATTTGTGTAGAAAACAAGAACAGATCTTTGTGAGCTGAAAAACATTGTCTAGGTATGCCGCGTATGAGAAGATTTTCATGTCAACTAAGCACCAGGTGCGGACTATGCACACCGTGCGGACTATACACCGGGTGCGGACTATCCAAACAAAAACTTTAATTTTTTACTCCAAATTTCCCTTGCGTACTATACACCGGATACGGGCTGTAGCCCGAAAAATACGGTACTTATGAAGATTTGACAGCATAAGTAAAGATTTACGTCCTGATTAACCTTAAGATATACCTTAAATATATACATCCTAAGTGAACGCACACCCAAATTATCTTAAATGTGATCTGCAAATCTTTTCGGGCATTTTTATGCTCGATAAACGTGTATCAGTGATTTGGAAGAGCCATAAACAAATTTCTGATTGTAAAGCTGATTTATATAACTATGTGTTCCTGATACATATACAATTTCGCAAACATATAAAAGTCTGTTTTCGCCCCTTTTATCCGATAAACCACAATGTTACGTTTCTGTGGGGGCTTGGTGGTGGTGAAACTATGACGATTATGCACGCAGTCTATCAGAAAATGACCAATTAAGTAGCTGCCATGTCAAGTAGAGTATAAAATTATTTTATTTTATTTAACACACTATAATCAATTAGCAAAGGTGATGCTTACTTGCAAATTAAATTGACCGGTATATATATTGTCAAGAACAAACCTCAATAGCCAGGCTATGCCGGTTTATCCTGTATAAGAAAGTGTTCACTTGTGTACGCGCTAGTTTATGCCAGATTCGATCTGAGTACGAAGGTGCGGATAGTAAAGTGAAGGATTTGTATCACTCCTTTCTGGAGGATTCTTCGGCTACATGTGTCTAGTACATGTGTGAGTCTAAACAATGTTGATTAGGAAAACAAGCATTGTTATTGCGGCTCAATATTTCTATCAAAGGTAGATTAGAATATATTGTCCTAAAACTTTCGCGACATTTTGAAAATATTGTTTTTAATTCAGTGGCGTCGTCGTCATTTATATAAAAAAATGCATTTCGTAGACTACATTTTACGCTATTTATGGCGACGATGCGAGCATTCCATGATTTTGTGTACTGTAATTAAGTTTTTGTTTTGTATAAGAGGTTAAAGAGTTCAAAGCACACCTACCATTCAACTTTTAAGACTGATCGAGACACCAAGTTATACCAATTAGGGGTATTTTGGCGACCTCCCTTACTTCGTGAGAACGTTTCGATTCAAGCTAAAATATATGGGATTGATGCAAATAAATGGATGTTGAGTCGTATAAACAACGACGTTTTGTATAATAAATCTAAATTTTCTTTTACTTTTTAGTCGAATTTAAATGACGCACTTTCAAAATTTTGGTAGCTGATAACAAAGGCGAATTGCACGAACGATAAACAACTATACAGTATAGTCACTCGTTTCACGGCGGAAATAGTATATAGCCAAAACAACGCGAAAAATATACTATCAATTTAGCGGTTCTAACCGGTCTGAACCGTTGTTTTGGCTCCCGGAACTGACAGAAACTGAACCGAAAGCCGTGAACCCGAACTTAAACTGAACAGATAAAGATCTAGGTACGACATTCTGTGCAAAACTAAAAACAGCCTCCTGACAGCCACTAGTTTGTCGAAAATTAAATTGCTTTTAGAACCACCAGAATCCACTAAATTTTTAAAAGGATATATTGTCAAGAACTGCACGATTACATATTTCTTTATTTATTTCTACTCTGCAGCGCTGAAGCATTACAGCAGAGGAGTAGGGGACATATCACATTTATACGTTGGAAACTCACACATACGGCACAAGCCAGGAACCAACAAAATAAATAAACATAACTCAAAACAACACACGATAACAAAATTAAAAAAATTTCAATAGCTCCAAAAAATGCTAGCAAAGAAATTCACATTGCACTGATGAGGTTAACAGAAGACGCACTGTCAGCTAGTACAATTTCCGGAGGTAGCTCATTCCATTCGGATATAGTTTTTTGGAAAAAAAGAAAACATCATATAGTTAGTTTAACATTTTATTTCACGTAATTTATTTTCATTACTCCTCCCGCTCCATATAAAATGAGACATTCGAAGATAATTTGATCTGTTGAATCCAGTTAAATCATTATTAATAGCGTAAATAATTTTAAGTCTGTTTTTCTTACGCCTTTTTTCGAGAGATTTGATACCCATGCAAGCTTTCATCTCTGTCACACTTTCAGCTCGAGAATAGTTACTTATAATAAATCTAACAGCACGATTTTGAATGCCCTCTATCTTATCTACGAGATATTTTTGATGCGGGTCCCATACTCCGCTTGCATATTCGAGGTGCCGTCTAACTAATGAACGATATGCAAATTCTTTTAAGATTTGGGTAGTATTACAAAGGTTGCGGACGACTAGATTAAATGCCCTGTCACACTGAGACAACACGATGGCAACAGACACACAACACGTCATCGAACAGTCGGGCAACTAGTTGCTCGCTCCCCGTGTTGTCCGACAAACCTGTCATATTGCGGCAACAGCAGCACAACATGGACGACAACGAAAATGTTGACTCTGTATGACAGCCTTCGGCAACAAAAACAGCAGCAACTTGTGTTGGACAACGTGCGTTGCCCTGATCGCTGACTGAGCGAATTTCGGGCCGGTAACACGACAACACACACAGCTTCAATGGCAGAGCTAGTTCCCTATCGGTATACGGCTTACTCAAGTAAAGACGTCTTACTCAAACAATAATTAAGGCCGGCGTGTAGCCAAAATAATTTGATGAATGTTTTTACTGCATAATTACGGAAAGCGACTGTCGAAAGGGTCAGAGCTATGATCGTGAACGTTCAGACCGGTGTTGAAATTAGAACTGCCGAAATACCAGCTCACATTACTGCTGGTAAAATAAAATGATATGCCTGCTCACCCGCTGATGAAGTATTATATATATATATATATATATATATATATATATATATATATATATATAATATATATATATATATATATATATCCAGGAAAGCGAAGACTAAAAAATCGAAGCATTAAAACGACCATTCTAATTATGATTGGTGATGTTTAGAACTTTGAAGCAGTCGCTACCAGACACCCGATTTGTCCCAAAAATACCCAGGACGTTCTGGGGAGTAAAGAGTAACGGTATTTAGTCACTTGTGTAAAATATTGTGTACAACACCGAACCTATGGTTCTCACCCCAGCCCGTTCTTGAGATTTTCAAGGCAAATTAACGCTACATAAACAATAGCAAAAATGTGTATGAGGTACCTCACTATACCCACAGTTATCCCCAAATGAATGCGCTATAAAGCGGGAAATTAATAATGATGCCGAATACTGGAAGACGGCTAATGCTTCATAAAACCAACAGAAGACACATTGACAGTACTGAGAAAGTAACGCCTTACTTTTGAGCTCAAGTAACGCTTAGATCTAAGTAACACGTAACGCGCTTAGTTACTTCTTAAGCGATTAACGAGTCACGATATTTAGTTACCTCATTTCGGTAACGTGTACATGTCTGCGTCTCTTCAAGTGTGCAGTACGCCCAAATTAGAGCGGTTCCTACTGCTCGATTACGGTCACGTGGCTTATGGGCAGTGTCGTCGGCGTTACCGGGAGAAAAAGTAACGAAATACCTTACTTGTTACTCACCAAATGAAGGAACGCGTTACCGACCTACGTTACCTCACAAAATAAAAAGAACGCGTTACCGTCATCAATAAAAAGTAATGCACGTTACACGTGCGTTACTTTTTATTTATAAATGAACGGTAAGAGCGTTTTTTTTTTTTGGCGACAGATTTTTTTTACAGTTTCACAAAGACGTGGGTGTTGGATTTTTCTAAAGTGGGACTTCTTGCGTGGGAAAAGACGGGCAACATTTCGAAGGTACGTGGAATGAGTACAATAATGAATGACTTGGCGCCTAGACTTCGTTTCAGCTTAAGTCCATACGCAGCCGACGCTACGCGCTAACGGAACTACTCAAGCAGCGTCAAAAGCGCAAGTCACTTGACCTTTTTTGTTTTATGATTGATTCAGCGATGATACAACACGCGGAGAAACATGACGAACACCATAAGGGTTCCCTTTTAATAAAATCACTGGATCTGAAAAAGTTGCACCCTTGGCTTTCTGCCTGCTAGCCGGACACAAACAAATACCAACATATAGACGACAAAACCCCTCAAGGTGATCGGCTCATCGCTGCCGGTTGCTAAGGTGATCGCCCTAGTTTGAGTTGCTCCCTTTCTTAAATCTATACGCTCTCTAAACTATTCGCGGCTTCAGGGGAGGCGACGCTACAGTCGCCGCCCAGCGGAAAAGACACGAATGAGAGGAGCTGTGGCCTAACCGAGTGTGCGGCGAAACATTGCCCAGCGGTCGAAATAAGATACAGCGAGCGGAAAGGGGATTAAATGGACGCGGCGGGAGTCGCAAATAGCAACACCTCGGCAGCTCCACCGCATCCCAAAGCGTTGTTCCCAGGTGTCGGGAATGCGCCGAGGACCGGCGCAATTTGGCTCGCCGAAACCAATCGAGCGTCGAGAATGCACTTTGTGGTTGCAATCGCCACGTGCGGCGGACTAATGAACTGATGCGAACCGGCGGTTGCAGTCACTTCGTTTCGTGACGTGACGGGCATGCCTTCCTTCTGATCTGACGAACGGTGAAACGCTGCACCATGGGCTCGGTACGCTCTACGTGCCCAGCGGGTCTGCACGACACTACCTTGTTCTTGTTCTGAGGTCCAGAAAAGGAAGGGTAAAGCCGGGAGGGACGTGGCCCTCCTCCACGGACTAAATCGCTACCCCGCTAAAACGACGTTTGTCGCACTCTCTTCTAGCGCCTCGAACCCTTCGTCGCTCTGTTTAGGCTCTTTTCCAGGTCACGTAGCGTCGCCACGAAGGGGCTGCTTGGGGTTCGCCCTGGACCTTGTTGCCTCCATTGTTATTCACCACCGCGCACCGATTTCTGTATAGTTCGTGCGTTTATCTGAAAAGCTGCCAACACACTCTTCTTTCTTTCCACCCATCCAGCAGTACGCTTCGTTCACTTCTCAGCTGACAGTGCGGTGGAAGCTACGTCCTGGTCGAACCATTCACACGGCTATATTTCTCTATGTAATCACGCGCTCGCCTATATACATGCATAGCGAGAAAGAGGTCAGGTGATGGCAAGGGAGGTGGCTGATTGGGCCGACGAGCGCGTAGCTCACACTGCAGTGTCAGCTTAGGGTTGAAGGGAGTTTAGCTTCGCATCGAACTCAATATAACCTCGCGGGCGTAAACGTTCTCTCAGAGGCGGCCATCCCGTGTAGGATTGCAACTTCCTTCCAGGAGTTTATTTCCGGTAAAATCAGGAAGTTGTTTCAAGAAGCTTTTGTTCTGTTACGAAAACTTGAAAGTATAATACAGCCGTGCAGGGACGTGGAGCTGGGAACTCGACGTACTTCTTTCAAGAAGTCCTGTACCCGTCCACGTCCTCGCTGTGTATTATACTTTCAAGTTTTCGTATCTATTAACCAACATGCTCATTTTCAATTGTTACTTTGTTCTCTTCTTTCCTAACTTTAGAGTTCGGCGAAGTTTTAGGTTTATAGCTAACATATTTGAGTTCGACAGTCTCGAATGTCTTACTCATGAACGAGACGCCAGATTCAGCGCCTGAATTTGTTGATACAAATATGCTGTATAATTTCAGAGTATTTTGCCATGACAAGTCGGTTTTGGCTAAGCTCTTCAAGTTTTCGATTCGTCAGTATTAACTATACAGCTTGTTTGGCACTTCTATAAACTTCGCAGAGCGAAATTCTTTGCATCACGCAGTTGTCCCCCACGTTAGACTAGCTGGAGTTAATTCCCCTATCACCCCAAAACGTTTAAATAACACGAACAGCTGATTGTCTACAGCCTCCCATAAGCGAATGTTCTGTAGTACTGTGCACAGTAGAACATTGTAACCTTCCTAGGGCTCATGACCAGCTGAAATTGACTATAGGTCCTTTACGCACATTATTAAACTTGTTGTCCTCAAAGGATGGTAAAGTCTGGGATCACGAGCTGGGATCATGAAGCATTATTGTAGCATTCAATATGTGAAACGTTAGATGGTGCTACCGTAACCATTCACCAAACACCGGCCAGATGACATGTTTCCTCAGTATTAACTATAAAGCTAGCTGCAAACAACAGCCTGGCAGGAAGTTGATTTATTACCCCATAAGAACAACTACCGGATGCGCTGCAATAAGCTATAAACTCACGGCCCAAATGTTTCTTACGCACTCAAGTGAATACTGTGTGCTGGGGAGCAACTTGGTCACACACGTATTCGATTGATCTCAATTCATTCGCGCCTCCTTCCCTATGCGCGTAGAGATACATTCTGGATGTTGGTTTTGGTCGACTTATTAAAAATCGTTTACGTAATACGCCAAAAACATAAAAAAGAAAGAAAGAAAGAAACGCGGGCAGGACAGAAGAAGACAGTGCACAACACAACTTTCAAACTTTCTTGCGAATTATTTATTCGAGAAAAAGGCATAGATCAAAGCATACAAACGAAAACATTGTTATGGAAGTGAATGAAGATATGATAAACAAATCTGTGGGTTCCTGACTCATGCGTTCTTTAAATAGTTCAAATCTTCATTTAACAATGGCAGTGAAGGGCTGCGAACGAAGGGATCACTCTCATACAATTTTATTGGAAATGATTAGTGCATTTCTCGCGCAGTGAATTGTGATCGCTGTAATTGAAACCCGAAATTTGAAAACACCAACGTGATGGGCCGATTCAAAACAAAATATAGCGCGGCAAATAGACGAAGCACAACCAACTACGTTGAAAGGCAGTCATGCCTGCATAAGCGCACATTCACTCTCATTGTTAGACACTACATTTAATTATTTTAAAGAATGCACAAGTCAGGTACCTGCAGATTGAATTATCATACCTTCATTATGTTCCCTAAGCGGGTTTCATTTTTTTATGTTTTGTTCGTGTGGTTTTTATAAAATAAATAATTCAGTTAAAAAATAAACAGTGTTCTGTCATCCTCATCAACTTTATCTCTTGTTTTTTTTTTTGCGTAGTACGTGATAAACTTTTAACTACAGTCAATTAGCGCGACGAGCCATCTTGATTCTGTAACAGGAAGTCTCAACTTTACTAGGACGCGGTCGATTCAGAAGCGCTCTCACATCCTTCGTTTTGAAGGCAGGATGGCTTGTCGATAGAGATACCTTGTCCTACGTCATCGGCTTGCCCCTATAGGGCGCAAGATTTCCCTCCATACAACGTGTTATTAAAATTTTAAACTAGCAAAAATAGTGGATGGGCTCCATCTGCTGCTCACTGCAGTCCCCGGACACCCTGAACTCCAGCTGCCGAAACCCACATGAGATTTTGTATATATATATATATATATATATATATATATATATATATATATATATATATATATATATATATATATATATATATATATATATATATGGACAAAGGAGTGGTTTCGCCGGGAGGACCCGGCTTCGTCAGGGGTTTAACATACAGTACACTTTCACTTGCCAATACATAAGTGGAGGCAGCAAGAGTAAAGAAACGAAAAAAGGAGACAACGCCACATGTGGACAGACAAACACAAAACAAAACGCAAAATAGGCAAGACAACAACAGAGGCCCGGGGTAGCCAGCACGACAAAATGCAGCGAATGTAAACAACACACGCACACACACAAAAAGAAAAAAAGAAATAGAAGGAAATGAGTTGTCCGCTAACTTTGAAGAGACATGCGCACACACGCCAACTCGACACACGTTTTGCGTCGGTCCCGTCCCTTCCCTGCGGGGGAAAGCCGGGGGGTAGCCGGCGTGACAAAAGGGGAGTGTCGCAGAGTGAAGCGTAAAACTATGGGCAATCGGCTCAGAAGGCCCAGCCGTTGGCGCCAACGATGGAAGGAAGCCAAGAAACAGCGAGGAGGTTAGCAAATGTAAGTATCGAGTCCGACCACATGAACACCCTGCCCGCCTCAAAACCCCAAGATGTGATGAGAGCTATAATAGAGAGCTTGCCTCTGCTTTTATTTATTCCGGCGGACAGTGTGTTGAATTTATCGATTAAATGATTCGCGCGCCTCGCGGTCGTAGTGAGACTGGAAACCTTACTGAAGCATGGTAGCCGTTAAGTTCAGAATTGTGTGTTTAGGGAGTAGCATATGTCTTGAGACTTGAGAGGGACAGATCGGGAATAGATTTTATATGAGCCTTATGGTTGTTAAAGCGCAACCGAAACGGGGTTTGTGTTTCTCCAATGTACTGCATGTTACAAAGTGTGCAATGCAGTAGGCATAATACCACATCCCGTGAGTCGCAATTGAAGGTACTGTTTATGCTATAGACAAAGTTTGATTTCGAGCTAGTGGCTATGTTGGTTGCAACCATATGGGGACATACCTTGCAACCTGGCTTGTTACATGGCCCGGATCCATTACTTTTAGGGTAACTTTATCTCGAGGAAGTTCTAATGTCCCCCGGGTTTCTTGCTCGCCGGTATACGACCCGCGGTACTTCGGGCACCACTTCGGTCACTCGATAGCTCTGCTCTAATATGTTGTAATGCCTGCGAAGAATTCCAGCGATGTTCGGGATATTAGCAGAGAAAGTGAGTACTAAATTGGTCTCTGGGACTTTGGGGCCGTCTATACCCTGTCGTGGAAGAGTTTACTCTCGGTTCAGATTTCGAGCCTTTTGGATTGCGTCATTTATTACTATCTGGGGATATTTCTGTGTAGTCAGTACTTCACGCAGTGTGTCTGTGCCCGAAACGAAATCGTCTTCAACTGAGCAAATGCGTCTGTAGCGGTGTGCCTATATATATATATAAGTCAGAGATCCGTGCTTGCGGAGTTGCTATGCTAGGAGTTTATTGTATGTATTACGACAGTTTCGCCGAGAGGCTCGGCTTCGTCAGGCATCTCATGACGACGCCGAGCCGCTCGGCGAAACCGTCGTAATACATACAATAAACTCCTAGCATAGCAATTCCACAAGTACGAATCTCTGGCTTATTACATTTTCCCGGTCCATTGTTCTCAAACTATTCTGGATATATATTATATATATATATATAACTATATATATATATATATATATATATATATATATATATATATATATATTGTGCACTTCGACAACAACAAAAACATATGAACATAAGTAGTTTCAAAAATAAGTTTTTATACTCCTATTTTGAGTGTTTGAATCGTGAAAATTATAGGCCAACGCGCTGTTTACAAGCAAGGTCACACGAGGTGTAAGCACCGTGTGTGCGCACCGCGCGTGCGCAAGAACTAGATTCAGGTGAAGTGGGGCGTACGCGCATGCACCCTGCCAACCGCAGCGGCATGACGTCAGGGCCGCGTTTGTCTGTATACCTAGAAGGTTGCAGTGTTCCTACTACATCGTATAGAGACAATTCCGACACAATTTCTTACCACAATTCTTCTCTCGTCGACATTTTCAGATTTACTGTTAGACTTCATCGTTGGACTTCATGTGTCGCTATCACTTAAACCACACACAAAAAGCAAGTCCTCGTACGGAGCCTCGAAAATTCTTTCAGCGATTCTCTTTTCATTTTAAGCTTCGAACTACCACTCGGCCGCATAAGGTTGCGTTTGACTAACATTTATAATAAAAATATGTATTTCGCAAATTTTTAGTCGCCACCATATCTTCCTAACATCAATGAAGGGTGAAGCAAATCCGGACTAGAGATAGATTGCAATCTGCGATCTAATAAAAAAGAAAAAGGAAAAAGTTTTCTTTTTTTAGTTAAGAACAGTTGTAATAAAAAAAGTGGTTACTCTAATCTCCCTATATGTCTACGAGCTTCCTTCTTAACACGTGCCCTTGACGAGATTATAAAGTAGAATAAGGAAACCCGCAGCTGTAACTACTACAGTCGGTGACAGATGAAGAATTGAGTAGATGCTCCGCATCCACCACGCGCTCTCTGCCTTCGGTAGGACTTTGGCTGCAGAAGCGACAGACTTGTTCTCAAAGACAGAAAGCTCGCGTACGAGGCCGGGTATCGACTGAATTCTTAACTCGTCCCTAACTATAGTTATAGGGAAAAAAATAAAAAAAATACGGATCGGTAGTTCTCAGGCAAAGCGTCTGCCTACGGAGCTTCATAGCAGGCGGGATCGAATCCCGGCCGACGTGCCCGCACAATATGAGGAGGCTTATCGCAGAGAAGACGCCGCGTACCCGAGCTTTGGGTTGCACGTCGAAATATCCCAGACGGTCTAAATTATTTCTCAGCCCTCCGCTGGGGCGTGCCAGATCTCCCTCGCTGGTTTGGGACGTAAACCTCCAAATGGCATGTAGGTTATAGTTTTACGAAGAAGAGATATTTAGCATTGCAAAACCCAAAGACCGAAGCACAAAACAAAAAGGAAATTCGAGAAATCAATATGGCAACCCCGAACGGTTTTCCCAATCTTCAAGGCACATCCGTCTCTTCACATATATGTATGTTGTATAGCATCTTCAAACTACCGTCTTTCCGATACGATACTCTGGATTCCGTCCATAGGGACCTTTAGCAAACCGTTGCCGTGCTTCGCGTAATCGCACTACCGGAGCCTTTGAAGCATGCTTTTAAGCGCGCACCCCGTGGTCACGGTACCACCCGGGCTCGCGCTGCGGTACGCGGAACACGGTAACGGTACGCGGAACACGGTAACCGTTTGCTAAAGGTCCCTAATGTTTATTACCAGTTCAATCAATCTGCCATCTTAAACTTGTTTAATAAAAAAAAAATTCTTCAAACTTCATAGCGACAGTTGTTTACTGGACACTTCCCGGTGTCGCGCCGTTGACCGCGCTGATATCGACGCGGGCCATTTTCGGCATTCCGACAAAACATTCCACGGGCCGCTGATAACAAGACAACAAAACGAGCAAGATAACATGCATGGTCACTAAAACAGTCCCCGCCGGGCAATCTGGCAGTGCACTGGGATAGGTGAACATGTGACCCAGAATTAGCACAAGCAACAATTCTCGGGAGATACGCAGACAAAACTAGCTTAGCATTTTTCGATGCGTTCTGTATCAGAGAGCAAGAGGGAAAGCAACTAAGCCCGTTAGTGCCCCGTCAATGCACCTGACAGGTACGGAGTTTTATTTTCTAAACAAATAGCCAGAAACACGGTGATAATAGTGTATGTTCGTTTCAATAAAACTTCATTGGAGAGTACACTTCGTCTTGTCTACCTCCTCGTGCGTTTATTCCGCGCTTTTCGTTAAGCACGTTTGACAATTTGTGCCGAAGTGACGTACGAAACCAGGCTCCCCTCTTAAGCAGACAGCTGAAATGCTCTCTAGTTAATACACCCTCAATGGGTCCAAACGCTATGGAAGTTTTGTCCGGTGTGTTACTCGGTTTGATAAGAAACGCCTATGCGGACTCTATGGTGCGCGCTCGCACCTTTACCGTTCATTCAGTCTATCTGCTCCGGAATGACACCTTAGCGGCTGCGATGTCACACCTCAGCTGTCGCTGTGTTTCACCCAGCGGGTTGCGTAAGTGTTTACAATTTTTTGACGTAGTGTGTTTCAACTTCGCCGAGAAAGAACAGCAAAAGGGAGAAAAAACTACAACTTAATAGGCCATGCAACCTTTCTGTTGAACGAACTGCTTATAATACTTTAAAGGTAGCCCGCCAATGATTTACAAGAATGGGACTCCATTGGTGCAAATATTTAGCGAGATGATTTATCCCTTTTTATTGGCGAGACCGCTCATACGCTGCGCCCAGTGATGAGACAAACTCGCCGAAAAACTTTCTGAGATCGAATTTAGGGCACCGGATATCAAAGCACTGCGCAACAAAAACTGCAAATATCTTAACGTTGCTCGGAAATCTTCACAAACTTCATGGAGCTTAATCTGGACAATGCCGCAGACATTACAGCGATCCAGGCGGACATTGATGCTGTAAGTGCAGTATCCATATTTTGGAATCTTTCTACGTGTCAATAGTCATACGAGTATAATCCACCAAAAGTGGTGAACTGCAAAGATCAGTAGTTCGCAATCCGCTGATTCTAACCCAACAATGAACAGCACGAAAGGTCGCATTGGCAGAAAAATCTGCCCTTTCGAAATTCTGAAGCAATTGAAAACTAACGGTCAATTGTCCAAGCAACCGTGAATTACTTTTCTTATCAAGCAAACAAGTAGTTTAATTGAACACTCTTCAACCAAGAACACTTCTAATTGTAATCAATTATTATTATTATTTTGCAGCAACGTGTGCGAGATGGCAGATAACGCACCCGCTGAGTCTCGCAGAGCTAAGCAACACTTGGTTCTCTACGTAAGAAACAAACTTCGGCTCGAAGCGACAACCAGGAACCCTTCCCGAGGGAGGGACAGTCCGTGGCTGGAACCCCAGGCCTTACGCTCCGAAAGTCGGGAAGCGAACCTCAACACCACGCCCGGAGGCGTACGGCGGCGTCAGCTGTGGGACGGCCCAACGCTTGGCGCGTTTACCTAAGCTGGGCTGAAACGACGCAGAGAGAATTTGTTTGTTTGTTGTAGGCCCATATTGCTGTTTTCGGCAACCACGGGAAAACCAAGCACCTCACTTTTTTGCGTTAACTGCCTCTGCGATCAACTCGAGCCCCGCGTAACGACGCAGTAAGCGTATTTCCGAAAGGTTGACGTCTAAACGATATTACGTTGCCTCCAATTACTGCGGAAGAGCGAGCAAACAGGGCCGAGCCAAATTAGATCACGACTCCGCTTCACGATTAATAACCGGCTGTGCCGTGGCGACGGCTGTCCCTCGGGAATAGCTTGCTCCCGTTGCGTCGTCGCTATCCAGTCAAGGAAACAGAGAATGAGATTCGAAGGCGCCCGTTATTTTCGGGATAGATGAGCAGGCGAAAGGAATCCAAAGTATCCCGCTGTTTTCCGTAAGCGAAAGGAGCGGTACAGGTCATTATCGATCGGGTCGCGGCCCTAACTTCCTACGGATTGATTAAAGGAGACAAGTCCGTAAAACACGAAGGTCTGTAATTTTAGAAGCGGTCGATGTAGACTGATTCGCGCTGGGAATACGTAAAAGACGTGAGGGCGAGTAGCACCGTTTTCAGCATCAACTTGTGCGGTGTTGGCCTGGTACGCCTTCCTACACTGGCCAAATGGGCTTTAGCCCATAGAAGCAGCACTTAAGGGCGAGAATAAGAAGCGAAACAGTGTAGACAGCTGAGCGCACACCGTTGTTCGCCGTTGCTGAAAACCGTGATTTCGACGAAGAATTCCTCTATATTTGTTTCTTTTTACGATATGTGTCCAAGTCTCGTTTCTTTTATATATCTCATCGCGTGCCGCAAAGCCGGAATCACACTGCTCATACATCATACAAAAGACAGTCAGGGGATCGGTGGCCGAGTGGGCTATTGGCGACATGCGTGATCGAAAGCGCCTCTGTGGTCGGCCTGCCACAATTGGCCGAATGCTGACTAAGACGTAAGCAAAGGATTTCTCATCGACCGAAATAAGAGGAATGTGAGAACTTGAATTTTGGCGGTGTTGGCAGTGTCGCTTTGAAAGAGAAATGATTTCAAACTTCCACCATGCTAATTACAAACACCATCGAACTTGTTGTTCGCAAGGCAATGACGTCACGAAAGGGAGCCGTGGGAGGGCGCCACAAAACGATCTCGCCGCTAATGGCGCACACCAGCGCGGAGCACGTGGAGCGACAGCTCGCGCTGCAGAACCCAGGGATCCTGGGTTCAATCCCCACCCCTGCCCATTTCAATCTATACTTCGTTTCACCTTATGTGCGAGCGAAGCCGACGCTACAAGCGCGAGCATGCTGCTTGTAACAACGCCTGTAGTGCACGAGCGCACGTGCGAAGCCGGAACGCTCAGAGCGTTGGGCTTGCGCTTGTGGCTTTGACTTCGCTCGCACATAACGTGAAACGGAGTTTAGATGAGTATCATACTGCGTGCGGTCATGTATCAGTACTGCGTGGTGCGTTAAAGAGCCCAGGCTAGCCGTTGTACTGCACTTGACTAAATTTCTCATCTACAGCTGGGAGACAAGTCGCCCGGTGAGGCAGGCTAAATTCTAAGCTGTATAAACATACACACACCCCAATGTTTTTACAAAAGACAGTCTCGCAAACACGAGTCACCGCAATATCCGTGGTTCAAATGCCGCGTTCCAAGTTTTCTCCCTGAACTCATTGCCATGCGGCATTCGAAGCACGGATCTCGCGGTGACTCGCGTTCGGATCTGTACGCAGACTGTCTTTTGTATGATGTGTAAGCAGTGTCACCCCGGCTTTTCAGGCGTTTGAGGCGTCGCATCCACGCATGTGATAATATGAATGCTATCGACACTACTTTAATGGTGGTTACATTGGTGATCAGGTAATCACCATGGGTTATGAATTCTATAAAAGAAAAATATGTTATAACTATCTCTTTAGACTTTTAGTTCTTCATATCTTCAGATGGCAATGCGTTTGAACGTTTCCGCGAGCTCTTATCAATTGATATGTTCACTGTTCAGTATAAATATTTTGCAACATTGAAGTTACTGCGAAACCTGTCTGAATATAATATTTAACTTGCTGAAATAGTCCAATCAGCATCAGACTGAGTTGGTCCCATTCGTGCAACCTGAAGGTCGCGTAAATCACCAGTGTCCGTGATAGTTAACCAACCAACCGTACACCACACCGAAAACAATTAAACTCCGCTTATCAGTTTAATACGCTTGAGTTGCAAAATCGTAATACACCGAGCATTGCAAGAGGACGAACGCCAAACAGTTTTAAGAAGGGGGCCACGCGACAAACGGCAACTAACGCACGGCTAACTTCACCGAGCGACAGCTCTGGTTCTTTTACAGCCATCGCCGCCGAAAATTATCAACACCCTCAATCATCAGCTCGGGTATCCACACGCTTAAGTTTTGCGCGTAGCAAATTAGATGTTGAATGTTTAGACGTTTAGACAGTGAGAGCTCGGTCTGCCTTTGAGATATGGCGAAACCGGCTCCCGCTGTCGACGAAAAATCTGGCCAGTGCAACACGAATGCTAAGCAGCACCTGGTACTCAGCGCGCATGACGCGGCTGTGATTACACGACGCGGTCACGTAATCACTAGAACGTGATGCACGTAGTCATCACGCTGTGAGAGTAAGTTAAAGAGAAAAAAACACGTATTGAATGTATGCAGTCAATAGCACGCAGCCTCTTAGGAAGCAGAGCTCGGCGATTGAAGAGGATTTGAAAATCGATAAATTTTCTCGACAAATTAAGCCGTGCTGGTAATGTTACAAGATGTTTCTGTTACGACGATTCTTCGAACAATCTACAGTTTACAAAGACACAATAGACACACGAGCTGGCGATCGGCGTATCACGAGTTGCGGTTTGAGAATTCCAGGTCTTCCGTTAGGGCATCCGCCTGTATTACCAAAACCGGCAGTTTTCACAAAAAAAGAAAACAAAGATGAAATCTTTACGGTTGGCTCAAACATCACGTATTTTGCATTGCAGGGCACACCGAAACGTGTTCAAATGGACGATTTGTAACTAAAAAATACAATTTATCCATGAAAAAAAAAAAAAGGTCGATTGCTTTATTTGGCGCGTAAACACGCGTCGGTTGTCGCGCAACGTGATCCATGCACCCTACAAAGCTTCCGTCCCTCAAAGAGACGATTCAATTCCTGGATCTCGGCAAGACATGTACAAACGACACTTCTACCGATATATACGTTATTCGAGGGAAACGGGCGGCTTTGGGGTCACGGTAAACGTGTGCCAGTTGAAATGCCTCGTGTCGTTTCGAGAGCGACATGTTTGTTTCGGTAACATTCTTTCTATGCCACGGTGGCTGAACTGCACGATATATCTTTGGACCTGTTTGTGAATCCTATACTGTTTACGTACCAACCTCAAAAGACGAAACAATATCTTCAAATCTATGAGTAATGCATGGCGTGCTCCCCCCCCCCCCCACACACACACACACACTCTCTCTCTTCCCTTCTGAGTGCAGCCAACGCCTCTTAGAAGCTAAGGCCGTAGCGCTCTTCTTGTGACGTTGCAAAGGAAGGCCGTGGGGGCGCGCGTCGAAGCGCCGAACCGAAGGTCCACCCCCCCCCCCCCCCTCTCTTCCCCTTCTGAGTGCAGCCAACGCCTCTTAGAAGCTAAGGCCAGCGCTTCTTGTGACGTTGCAAAGGAAGGCCGTGGGGGCGCGCGTCGAAGCGCCGAACCGAAGGTCCCCCCCCCCCCCTCTCTTCCCCTTCTGAGTGCAGCCAACGCCTCTTAGAAGCTAAGGCCGTAGCGCGCTCTTCTTGTGACGTTGTAAAGGAAGGCCGTGGGGGCGCGCGTCGAAGCGCCGAACCGAAGGCAACGCGCGTGGATCGAGCGTCGTAACAACGCGCTTTTAGTCACAGAAGCGTGTCTCATTAGCTAAAATGAAGGCTTCACATAGCAACTGGGCTAGAAAACATTTTATTACGCGGGCAAAATATTACACCACTAAATAATCGGTATGAAATGGCGCCAGGTATGCGTATAAGACGTCCACAGAGAAATGTGATTCTTTTAGGTCGAAAACATTGAGTCACGCAATTATTGCTGTAGGAATGCATATTTTATACAGAATCATAGCGAGATACGTAGTAATTGGACACAGCAAAACGGATTGCAGTAAAAATCAGGCAGACACAGTCAACGCGGAAACGGCTAGACAAGTCTCACGTATAATCATGTAAGCGATGTTAACGCGTACCCCGGCCACATGGCATTATACCCCGGCCACATGGCAAAACTAACGTAATTTGCATCGAATGACATTATGGGGTTGGCAAAATAGCTCGCGAAGCTCGCGTAGTCACTCAGGATCCCGAGCTGATTCAATCCTAAAATATAATTTAATGAAAATATATTAACTTTTCCGTGTGGCAGGCGTCCTAAACTTACTATTTACAATGAACTAATCCACTTCTCTCTATGGGCTCAAGCTGCCTTAGTACATAATATAATTTATTTTTTATTCAATAATACTATCACCTCAATACCACAATTATTGTAGTATGAACGCGGTAAAGGCAATCTTACCGAAAAACAGTATAAACTGGATTACGGAACAGAAAATCTATCTGGATTTCTTGCTGAAAACTTGAAATCCAGTTTGCGTACAATTGTCTGCAAACCGGATTTCAGGTTTCCAGCAAGAAATCCAGTTATATTTTCTGATCCATAATCCAGTTTATACTGTTTTTGTTTTTCAGTAGGGAATAAAACAACATCCGTATAAATAAACGCATTAGTTCAAACAACGCACTTTCAATAAAAGCATATGAGATTGTTCTTCACCTTCCAGTGAAAACTTGAATAACGAAGAAGAACGAGATTCCATCCTATCACGAGAATCTCGTTTTTCGCGGTTACAAACGCCGCCGGCTTCGCTGCATGGGAGATTTCATGCTTTCGCTTTAAAAACCCAACAACCTCCTAAAAAATTAAAAATTCCGAGGCCACCTAAGCACTTCTTATGAGTTGTGAATTTCGTCTGAGGTGTACTGGCGTGTACGGCCACGTTTTGATACTGCCAACGTTACTAGAACAACTCAGTTGGAAAACTGCCATAAAGCCTGGTCTGAAAAAGTGGCACCGATCCGTACTCGATTAAAGATGGTATTCCAAATTTTAGATAGAGTGACGGAGGCCTGCTAAAATATTGCTTGAACTATAAAACGCTATGCATGGAGGAGGGGCGGTCGAGAAAATTTGGAAGCTCGGAGAAACCGTGGGTTCTTAGGAACCAACAATGAGAACTCCTACCTAGGGAAACGCCGCTGCGGGCTCTTTGAGATTCGAAAATTAAGCACATCGGTAGCATCACTGTGGTGACATCCAGTTAGGGCACTGAAGTGCACAACTTAAGTCGAAGCTCCGGTGACACAGTACGTAGGCCGCATAAGATAACGAGGTTGACCCGACTGGTTTACATCTCAAGCCACCAGCCCGACGATCCGAGGCCAGAGGAGGTAGCGGACCTTTAGCGAAAGCGGTCTTATCTCCGGCTTAACGAGCCATTTGCCGTCTACGCTAATTGGAAACCGGGTCATTTACTGTCGCGAGCCACCGCCAGCCAGCGCTCAAAGACGTCCGAACCTGCTGGGACTCGGCGCTGGCAACACTCTCGAGTCGCAGACATCGTTATCGGGAGGAGCTGCCCAAAAGGCGGGCATCGGGCGCTAATGGGCGCTGCCTTTCATCGGAACCGCAAAACCGCGAGTTCTAGACGGCGTAAGAGGTGTCGTAAATATTCGGCCACTCTACACGACGACTCCGTTTTACCTTACGATGGACCGACACGGACGCTACAAGCTATCCCAGCCTACCGCGCGCGCTCTCGAAGGTCACCTGGCACTCACACGATATTTGAATGGCTTCCATGAAACAGTAGCAGATCTAAGCGAAAAGGGGGGGGGGGGGGAGTTGCCCCTCAACCTCGCTCCCAAGGGAGTTTTTTTTTTCTCAATGAAAATACTGTATAAAGCCTGACGAACAAATCCGCCCCTGTGGTGGCATCCTCCACGGTCCATCCTAAGGTACAACGAAGTATAGGCCGTTTCATTTGCCGAGTGTAGGGACGACTCCCCACCCTCCTGCCTCGTTCTACCCTCCTTTCCGATAGTGCGCTTCGCAGAACGTGTCATCAATGGATTCATCGACCCCACCAAGCGCAGAAAACAACGACGTATTGCCATGGTCCGGATCCGCGAGACGACGGGAGTGTAGACGCGTCGTTTACGGGTGCTGTGGTCAACTCTTCGTAGTAATCGCGCCACGGGAGGCGAATGAGTCAGGGCGGGAGTTTATCGCCCGGGACTGCCTTTCTTTCAGCGACGACGCGCAGGGCACGGGTTTCGCGACGACTGTCCGAAGTGGTCCAATCCCGCTAAAGGCACTTTCCTTGCGAAGTGGAAATTTCGATCGGGCGCATCGCCGTTGCGTCGAGGGGTCTTTAACCACGGTCCGCGCTCTCAGGAGAAAAAGCTTAAATAAAAGGGAAACTTTTTTTCTCTTTTCTTTGGAACGCGACGAAGTTGTCATGATAACTTTTTTTTTATATAACTACGTTTATGGGGCAAGTTGCTCAATATCCAGGCGTAAACACCCGCAAAAGTAAGTTTGCCGCTCCTTTCCTCCACGCGAAAAGTAAGCGTTGCGGTCGTGGTGGCGGACCCTAATCCAGACAATTGGCAAAAAAGTCGGCGAGAAATCCGGCGGCTATGATTGGCCGGCGCCAAGGTCAAGTGCGGCGTTGGCCGTTTCTCGCCGACTTTTCGCCCAGTGTCCATACAGATTGGAGCCCCTGTTGTAAGTCGACCTGCAGCCAGACGCTCGACGGAAGCTAAAGCAGACACGATCGATGCCTTTGACTGCGTGTTGGCGCTCGTAGCTGTATACAAGACGCCCAAGCGTTGTCGAAGGTAGAAAGCTCGCACCGGCGGCGTGACAACTGAAAGACCACAGAGAGAAGACCAACGTCACTACACAGCGTGTACATTAACGCTTTAGATCAAAGTTGAGGAAGGCGGTTTGGTTCCTTTTGCGCCGTACCTGCAGGTCGCAGGTATCGGTGCATAAATACTGCTAGCGCCAAGAGTGACGCAGCGTCGCAGCGCGCGATGAGCCCGTCCTCGCTCCAACAGGGCACAACTTTACTTCTTGTTATGTTTGTCGTACAGCTATAGCCAGTCAATCGTTTTACATAGAGACAGCAGTTACGGTGTGTCGAAACGAACTCTACGTCAGCCTGTAGCATCGGTTTCGACGATCGGCGCACACGAAATCACGGTTCCACAGTAGTTTCTCGTTGTTATTGATCCGAGAAAAGGGAGGAAGAAAAAAAATCGCAATGACGAAAAGAAGCGATCACCCCGCAGAAGTCAGCGCCAGATTCACTGACAGCTTAAGAGCCATAGGGCGTGGCGAGCGCCGAGCGTCTAATTATCGGTTCGCGGCCAATCAGACTGCGCCATTTTCAAATAAGATCGACGAAGAACGAACCACGAAGCTAGAAGCACTAAGAGCCACACTGAGCGCTTCTTATAGCTGTCAAGGACTAGTGATATACATTTTCTTTTCCCTTTACAGCGAAATGAACGCACAGTCAGAATCATAGCAACTTTAAAAGGGGTCACACACATTGCTATACTTACAGTGCCGGTAGACGAGAATAACCGCTGCGGAGGTCACAAGGCAACGAGCAAGACTGCAATCAAGGAAGCACGCCGAGGGGTAACAGGCCTACGCCTAACAAGCCCAGATCCGGGCTATCGAAAGATGCATGCGTCTATGTATAGAACGATCAAGGTTCTACTTAAAATGTTATACAGCATGAAACTTTATTAAACGTAGCTTCACTCCTTTTTTTATATATAACATGGGCGATATATAAATAACAAAGTCTTAAAACACTGGGCACACTGCTATCTCGATACTAATATCTGTTCGCGTCCGGAGGCCTGCTGAATTCGGTGATGTATTCAGTATCCTGGCCGCTGCTCCTCCTCTTTCTCGCGGGTTCTGACACCTCCCCTTCTAGCCACCGTATTTATACAGCAGGGATTTAGTCTGCCAGAACATGGCGACATTGTTACCCACTATAGATGATCAATTTAGCCAGTGCAGTGTACGACTGCTAGCCTGGGGTCTTAAACGTACACAAAGCAGTAGTAAAACACGACCGCATGGTAGAAGGATCATCCAGATTGAAACGGGCAGGGGTGGGGATCGAACCCAGGATTTCTAGGTTCTGCAGCGCGAACTTTCCCTCCATGTGCACAGAGCTCGTGTGCGCTAGCCCACCCGGTCAACGACCCTCCATAACATCGCATTTCACGTTCCGACTGTCACCCCAGACTGGTCATACGCGGTTAAAAAAAAAGAAATCCAAATGAAACAATGAGACCGTCAGGCAGGGAAGTTAGCAGAATGAAAATTCTTAGCAACCATTCGAAGAAAGCGCTGGCACGAAGTGGGGACAAGAAATTTACAGGGGTGGAACTCATGAAATGTATTTGGGAGCAGCCACGGGAGCAGCTGAAACAGATGTTTTGGAGCAGGTTGGCAGCAGCTAAAACTACATTCTGGAGCAAGCTAGGCGCAGCTCAAATCAGTTTTCATTGCACTTCAGCTTGCATCTTAGACGAGCACGGGAGCAATTTCGATTGTGCTTAGCAGCACAGATGCATATGAGTGGTTAGGAACCTAGGTAGATGGGATAACAGTGTAACAGATGCGAAAACTTGGCCTTAGTGAGAACCAAAAAGCAAGTACCATATGTTTCTGAAGATAGTGTCCTTGATATTTTCTGAGTGGCTTTAGGCTGCTTAAAATGCAAACCAGCACTGCTTATAGCACAACCCACACGTGCTCAACATAGTAATTATATGCGCGAACCATGTGACGCGCGTAAGCAACGGATGTGCAGTTGCGCGGAGGAACAGGGCAACAAATTTCGAGTTTATCCTATTGTACAACTCAATATTGAAGCAGTAGACTACGATTAACGAAGTTATCGTATTCGAAGCGATGAGCCGGAGCAAGATTTAAAGTACGCCGAGCAGATCTACCGCTCGCGTGAGAGCTGCTGGCCGGCTAGGTTTCGGATCGAACCGCGTTTCAGTTCAATCAAATCACGATTTATCTTGCAGGAATGCGGTTCCAACTTCTAATGATGAAGCACTAAAAGGAATATTTTGCTAATCTGTTTTCAACTGGCTGACTTCCGGAACCCGGACCGCAGAGCATCAGGCAACCTGACGCTTAACGACTCAACCTCACCTCGGCTGACTTGCTTAACCGTTTATGGTTGAAGAATAAGAATCCAGTCGCAGGTTATGAGCGCTTGGAATCTGACCCCGAGTTTTTCGCGCGTTTCCGACTTGGGATACACAGGGGAAATAAATGGAACAAAAAATTGCAAGACCGATCAAGCTAAATGCGCTCATTGTTGCCAATTGAGTCGATAATGTCCGAAACCAAGACAAAATATAATTTTCTTTGGCGCACGTTGTGCGATTTGGAGCACAATGGCGCGATGTATTGGCTGTGGCGCAGTTTCTGCAAAATGGCGCAGGATGGCGCAGACAAATGCATCTGGCGCAAAAAGGCGCAAATGGCGCAGCCGTTCCACCCCTGAATTTAAGAAGAGCATTTCGAACCCTCCACATTATTTTATAACCACGAAAGATTTTTTGCCTGTAAGAAAAAATAATTCAGCTCGCTTTCATTGACGATTCAAAGTTTATGTGAGAGCGCCTGCTAAGACAAGTCACCTGTCCCAAAGAGGGCACAGCGTCGCCGCAGGGCGACCCTATGCGCCGAGAAACTGAGGGAGAGGAGGAGACGAGAGGGGGACGTCAGAACGCCGAGCTCTGATTGGAAGGATTAGTGGGTAGACCTAAAGCTAGCTGCCTCAACGCCCGTTCACATTCTTGCGTCCGAGTAAGACCGAGAGAGACCAGACCGGTTCTTAAGCCTCTTGCGACCTCTTAAGGCTGAACTCCATGGAACGAATTATGCGACGAATAACTGGCGAACGCCGCCCGACGGCACGCTCGCTTTGCGCGTGACGTAGCAGCCACTGTGTTGATTCCACGCGCAAAGCAAAAGCCGCCAGGCAAAACTCGTCGGTTATTCGCAGCATATTCGTCCCATGGAGTTCAGCCTTTAGGACCAGCTCCGCTGTACCGCATCCGGTCCTAAGACGTCGCAAGAGGCTTCAAACCGGTCTGGTCTCTCTCGGTCTTACTTGGTCGCATATATGTGAACGGCGCTTTAGTCGCCACTGCCCTCGTCGAACACGTTCGAATGCGAAAGCCAAGCACCGGACGCCAGAGTTCTGCGGTCAAACGAGTTTGAGGAGTGCACTTGAGATAAAAAAAATTATACCCTCTTCCAGAGGGGAACCATGCGGTGATGCGGAGCATCGTGTTGGTTCCGAGGAAAGAGTCAGTTGCGTGCTGACGTCGAGAGATGGCGCCACCGACTGCCCTAGCGTTACTCCCTACGCGAGCCTTCTTCGCGGCTCGCGGCAGAGAAAAAACATTATACCATCTTCCCGAGGGGAACTATGGGGTGATGCGGAGCATCGTGTTGGTTCCAAGGAAAAAGTCAGTTGCGTGCTGACGTCGAGAGATGGCGCCACCGACTGCCCTAGCGTTAGTCCCTACGCGAGCCTTCGTCGCGGCTCGCGGCAGAGAAACTTAGAACGCTCGCCGCTCGCCGTTTATTTTTTTCACACTTGAAGGAGAGGAGACTAGAGGAGGAGAGTTGCGCGTGCGCGCGCGGTGTGAGTAGAAGCGAACGCACGCGCAGTGCACGCAGCTGGTAGAGAGAGAGAGCGGAGAGAGTAACGCGCAGCTGTTGGAGAGAGGGAGGGAGGAGAGTTGCGCGTGCGTAGTCTGAGTGCGGGGACTACAAGATGCCGCGGGACGCACTAGACGGCCGAGCAAGAGAGTGCTCCAGCATCTAAGTACAGTGAGGTAGCCTTAGGTCTATCCACTAATCATTTCAAGCAGAGCTCGGCGTTTTGACGTCCCCGTGCCTCCCTCGTCTCCTTCACTCCCTCCGTTTCACGGCGCATACTTCCGGGCATAAATGTTTACGGCCACTTTGACGCCCCAAGTTTGTTCTGAGACAGTCGTACAACTGTCGAGTACACACACGCTGAAAAATATTTTCAAAGAGGAGCGAACCTTTTTTTTTTTTTTTTGCGAGGGGACACGGTGACATCGCCAGCACGAAACTACCAACACAACAACATAGCCAGAAACAAAATGACAACTGGGACGAGAGACGTCAGAATAACGTAGAACTCTATTTGAACGAGAAACGCCAAAAGAACTGAAAATATTTTTTAACGTTTAGTTTGGAAGCGACGTCGCCAACGCCAAAATAACATTGCCTGTTATTTTGAAGACGGAATTCAAAACATCCATCGCCCTTGGGGCAACTCGTATTCTTAAAAATAACAACGTCTTCTCCATAGCAAAAAAGGAAAAAAAAAAGAAAAAAAAAAGAAAAACGAAGAAAAAACAACGAGGGTAGTGAATACAATTGATCATGTCAACAGACCCACGATCAACGTGCTCAAACTAAAATGAGAAAGGAACCGCAGCCTCTGCTTATTTGCCAATCGCCCTCCCATAGTGCCATCTACCGGGAACGAGGAAGACCCGCAAAATCCTGGTACTCAGGAGCCCGACAACGCGAGCAGCATGCATAATGACTTAGCAACCGGAGTCGCGACGCAGCAGTTCTCAGCTTGCTCGACGTCTACGGCGAGACAAGTATGCACACCACGTCTCACCCGCAAACCACACTTACAAAAGAAAAAAAAATACATAAACGATTACAAACATACGCATTGTGGAGGCACATCCGCCAAGAACTTCACAGCGCGACCCCATAGGCCTTTAGCTCTCAAATTTGAGCAACTCCACTGACGAGCAAAATCTAATAATGTTCAGACCCCTTTCGGTTGTGCATCATTACGCTCTCTCACATTGCTCGCGGCACCAAGGCGGCAGAATTTCACTGCTTAGTATACATTTTTTACCAATACCAAAAACAAAATAACGGCAAGAAAAACATGCTTATCGTTTTGATAAGACACTGAAAGCGCGAGCTGCACTATTCTGTTTTTTATTTAAAATATCTTGGAGTTCTCTTCCAGCGCTAACTTCCAGCGCCTAGACAGATGCTGACATCTGACACACGCTTGTACACGACCCTGACTAGTTGATAATGAAACACTGCAGCGCCACCTTATGCTCAATATAAGCATTACGTGGTCGCGCTTTAAGAACAGGCTCGCGCCCACTGGCCGACAGCAACAGGCCCATTGCTCCGAGACGCACGAATATTCGAATGATTGAATGTTTACGCTGTCGAAGAACGGGCTGTTTCGAAATGGCGTCCTAGCTGTTCGGAGTAGAGGCTCACTTTGTTTGGTAAAGCACGGCTCCAGAAGCTACGTTCACACTACGAACGCAACGTCCCGATCTTTCATGGCCCACGCAAACATAACGCAAACCCCACATTAACGCCTTTAAGAGATCCAGCTTAAAAAAAGAAAGACGTTTACAATTCTTTGTAATGTCGAATTAGAGCGCAGCTCTAGAGGAGGAGGAGGGAGGGTACGGAGGGCAGGGTCACGTGGGACGTCCCGAGAGGAAAGGTTTCCCGCTAAGCTTGGCGGGAAATTTTCCCGCTCAATTTAGGCGAAATTTTTCTGCTAAATTTAGCGGGTTAAGTTTCCCCACTAAATTTAGAGGGCTAAGTTTCCACGCTAAATTTAGCGAATAATTTAGCGAAAAGTTTCCCGCTAAATTTAGTGGGTTCCGTTTCCCCGCTAAATTTAGCGGGAAAACAGTGACGTCCCATAATGCAACTCGCGCAGTTACGCTGATACCGCTCGACCCGGGAACGGGCACCTCAGAGCTGAGCTCTAAAACGTAGTTTGATATGATTACATTTTAAAAACGTAGTCTTATCGGCGAGCAGAACACCTGGGGGATGCTGTCAAGCTAACATTCCTTCAACGAAAGTAAATTATTTTATTCGGGAATAAATTTTTGTGTACTTGCCGGCACCATAGGCTACTTCTGGACTTTGAAAACACGTTAATCTCAGTTACAATTTTGAGAATCAAACGACGGTTCAAGAAATATATATCTTTCATAATAAAATGATAAGCGCCTGAAGCCACTTTCTTCTTTTTCTTTGTTTTCTTCTCACGCTATTTGTAAAACAATGCGCTCCATTTTAATGCTCTGTTGTAATGAACATTTCCGGTGCAAAGTTCGCATTATTGTCACGAAGGAATAGAGATTCAGCCATCAAACTCGAGTAGGAGTTCAGACTTTTTCTACTTGTTCGCCATCAAAAGTTACCCACTTTTTTCCAGCGATGCACCACATGCCGGAAGCCATTGTTATAGACTCCTCGTTTTGAGTGTCCAGGAATCACTCCACCTCAGTAATTACTTGGTCGCCGTACTTGAAATGCTTTCCTCTTATTTGGCCACACTGGAAGTGTCTGCGCCATTTAACCAAAGTGTCATAAACTGGGGCGTTGTCCCCGAACAACGCTCACATATTGGAATGAATATCCTTGGCATTGCTTTCCTTCAAATGAAAAAAATTGTGGTGGCTTAGCTCGGCTATGTCATGATCTACGTAGCGTGAGCTAATGCGCACAAAATGAGAGTCGCTATCAAGCGGCTCCGGTGCAGCGTCAGACTTGGCTACTGCGCAACGGAGGCACAAAGCTGGGCACGCGGCGGCGCCAGTGCGTCTGCCGCGGCTATGATGTCACTCCTCTGGAATGCGCAGACCGGCGAGGCGGGCGAGGCGGTCACGGCTGCGCGGAGCGCGCGGCGGCGGCTTCGCGTGGCTCTCATAATGAGCCGTGCTCATTATGCGAGCCGTGCTCATTATGCAAGCGCGCGGCGGCGGCGGACGAGCCACCGCCGCCACGCGTGGCTCGCGCGTGGCGTGTGGCCGCGCGTGGCGCGTGGCTTAATTTCATAATGAGCACGGCTCATTATGAAAGCCACGCGAAACTGCTCAACCTCGGCCAGTGTAGCTAACGCTACAAAATACGGATCAGTGCATGTGCTTGGCACCGACGGGCGGTGCCATTTTTGTCTCGACTCCCTAGCAGCGTTCCGAGCTACTACAGCATGCGATGTTTATACTGTGCGGAAACTAGAGGGACGCGCGGTCATGTTGATGCCTGTTTTGTTCCTTTTTTTAAATCTTTTGTGCCGATAACACGAACTTGATCAACGCCTCTCGTATATTGCGTTACGCCGAATGTTCCGAAAATGTTCATTACAACAGAGCATTAAAACGCAGCGTTTTTTTTATAATTAGCGTGGTAAGAAAACAAAAAAGGAAGAAAGTGGCTTCAGGCGCTTATCATTATATATATATATATATATATATATATATATATATATATATATATATATATATATATATATATATATATATATATATATATATATATATATGGGTGGTTTCATCTCAAATCGTGCAGGCAAAAAGGGTCGAATTTTTAATTTCGCTGGAAAAAATATATGTGATGGCGTCGTCTCTATAAACACAGTAGCCACAAACGGCAAGTCCGTCGGATTTTTTGTTCTCGACTTACGAATTTTAAAAGAGGCCGCGGCGGAAAGCTGTGTTTTTCACATCCGTCGTGGGTCGGATGTTTCGCTTGATCTCCCGTCGTGGATTTTCAGTCCACATTATATTAACTTTTTTCAAGCACTCTGTGGGCACAGTTAAAAGGCTCTAATACCATGAAATAATTTTAGGCGTTTTTCTTTTTTTCTGTAAAAATGTCAAAAACGCCCCTTCGGTCAATTTTTGACGAAATTTGACAATTAAATACTGGCGATCTACTTGGGTTATATCAATATTTTTTATGTCTATGGAGAGCCCAAAACACGCTCTTTATAGATATTATAAAATGATTTACCTGTATTAAATAGCCTTTGCGGGACGTTTACCCTAATGTTATGCGAAAACCAAAAAGTACCAATTTTAAGATCAATTTTCTCAAAAAACCCATTTTTTATTTTCTTTATTTTTTGTTAAAATGTAGATATGATGGTTGTCTACTCGAAAAGCAAGTCGCGAAAGTGTATATTTTGTTTGTATGTTCTATATTTTAGCCTCAATATCGGAAAAAGACGTCTTCGTTTTGCAAGACCTAAGTCAGACAAAAAAAAAAAAAACGTGCGCTTCTATGAATTGTAAAAAAGTTTTCTTGAATTTTTGTTTGCGTTTTGTAATCAATTATAAACACATTTTGTGGTATTGAATAGTTATTTATGTTTTGAAAAGAGCGGGAAACCACGAGAAACGTATCTAATCAAATCAGCAGGCCTATACTTCGTTTCAGCTTGGGTCCAGACGCAGGCGATGCTACAAGCGCGAGCTCCGGGCTTTCTGCGTCCCTGCCAAGCACGCGCGCTCGTGCAATGCAAGCACTGTTCAGGGCCACACGCTCGCGCTCGTAGCATCGGCTGCGTCTGGACCCAAGCTGAAACGAAGTATAGTAGACCTTCAATATCGAAGTGGCACAGACGTATTTTTTCGATTGATAAAACTTTCACTGTAAACTGGCATGACTAGCTATTAGCTGTCATATTACTAAGACATGAAAAGTCACCACGTCATTGATCTATTATATATAATTCTTTCCGAAACCAAACACTAGGGTTTGTTCACCGCACATCGCACAGATCACCAGGGAATATTCTTTCACTTCCGTAATACACAAAAGCGATGACACAGAAACGATCCGAAACACACGGAGAGATTGTCACGGAGAAGGGTAGGGAATAAAAATAAATAAATAAGAATAAAATTACCCAACTCCGATCTTAACGAAAATTGCGGTAAAAAAATAAAAGATTTAGGTTCGAGCCGTTGCAAGGCGATAGGTCCACGCCTGGTCAGACAAAGAAGTCAACGACACGTAAAGGAAAAAAAGTTAATTAAGACAGAAAAACTCAGCCGCACACGGCAAGAACAAAAATCAACTCCTCCGGGCATTCCCTAAACGGGACACAACCAAATGCGTGCGAACACGCTCTCTACAGCACCATCAGGCCGCTACGCCATGAAGAAATAAACCCAACAAGTAAACAATGCTAACAAACAGTTAGTAACGAAACATAAAAAAAAGTTCAGCAGAACCGCACCCGAGAAACAAAGTTTAGCGGGGCGAAGAAACACACACGAAATAAAATTTAAAAAAAGTCTTAACTGACTGACGCCGAGTCCAGTCCCAAGACACTGAAGCCTGGCAGGATGATGGCGTCCAGATGATGCTCGAATCTATTCTTCACTCTGTTCCGCACATCCGTCGTGACAGTGCGGAACAAAGTGAAGAATAGTTTCGAGCAGCGGTGCGCGAAAAGGTAACCGAGACGTAACATGCCTCGAGCTTCATATCGGGAGAGAAGCTTTCGAGGTAGTTACTGCATGCAGTTACTCAAACTTTTTCTTTTACCCTTCCCTTTAAAAAAAAAAACACGTCAGCCGGCGCTAACTTTTCATCTCGGGACAAGACCGCCCTCCACAAACGGTTATAGTTGCCAAGGAGGCTGACTTCGACCCAACTAGTCTCCGGGCAGAGTAGACACAAGTATATTTACCAACACGCTCGTTTTTTATGCTAGTCTCCGGGCTTTGCTGTTTCCAAAAGAGATAACCCTTCGGTGCTATCGGATTTCCGCGGAGGGAGATAGAGTACATAAAATTTAAAGAATAAAACACGGAGGACAAGCACTGGACAACTACTTTGCAGAGCACGGCCATTTCTAGGATAGGGCGTTCGAAGCTTGGGCAACTACGCGGTATCGTTTCACGCGTGCACGGATGGCTGGTTTCAAAATTTTCCCACATCCCTAACGAAACCGGCCCATCTTCGTGTGCGTGCGCGATTTTCGTCCCGCGCCGCCTGTTTTAGCTCGCACGCGGCGTTGTTTTGGCAGGCAGAACTGTTGTTGACCGTCGATATTGTAAGGCCATGATGTTCTCATCCTCCCGGGCAGCAGTTACTTTGCTTTCCCTTCTGCAATACTCTGACTGACTGACTACTCCTGGGTGGCCGTCACTGTTCGCCGCGTCAACGACACATTCGTACCATTTCACTCCTCGTGACACAGGGTGCGCTGCTCGCTTTACTGTCACGGGCCGTCCTATCTAACACAACGAGCGCGAAAGGTCGTGGTCATCTGCTGGTTCCGAAAGGGCGGGACGTTCATATGGGCCAATGAAGGCCCCGAATCAATAGGACGTCTGCCGATTTCTATACATTAAAATTTACGACGCCTGCTGGTCTGTTAAGAAGTGTTGCTTTCTCTTTGGAACTGCTGCAATGTAGCTTGCCGCCTATATCAAAATTTAAATGATCAATAAATATAACAGGGTGGAACTACTGTATTTCATTTTTATGTGGGTGCGTTGAAAAAAGTCAAAAATATTTTCCAAGTTTGTGAAGACGCGCAATTCGCAAGTCCCTTTAAAGCCGTAAAAACACGTTTTTGTACGATATTGATGCTTAAATATAAAACATACAAACAAAATATACACTTTCTCGACTTGCTTTTCGAGTAGACAACCATCATATCTACATTTTAAGAAAAATAAAGAAAATAAAAAATGGGTTTTTTGAGAAAATTGATCTTAAAATTGGTACTTTTTGGTTTTCGCATAACATTAAGGTAAACGTCCCGCAAAGGCTATTTAATACAGGTAAATCATTTTATAATATCTATAAAGAGCGTGTTTTGGGCTCTCCATAGACATAAAAAATATTGATGTAACCCAAGTAGATCGCCAGTATTATATTGTCAAATTTCGTCAAAAATTGACCGAGGGGGCGTTTTTGACATTTTTACAGAAAAAAAGAAAAACGCCTAAAATGATTTCATGGTATTAGAGCCTTTTAACTGTGCCCACAGAGTGCTTGAAAAAAGTTAATATAATGTGGACTGAAAATCCACAACGGGAGATCGAGCGAAACATCCGACCCACGACGGATGTGACAAAACACAGCTTTCCGCCGCGGCCTCTTTTAAAATTCGTAAGTCGAGAACAAAAAATCCGACGGACTTGCCGTTTGTGGCTACTGTGTTTATAGAGACGACGCCATCACATATATTTTTTTCAGCGAAATTAAAAATTCGACCCTTTTTGCCTGCACGATTTGAGATGAAACCACCCATATATATATAATATCGAATTTTCATTAAACATTGAATAATGTCTGTACCGTTCCAGAGCTACACTATACTCCGAGTACAGTGTAGCACACAGTGCTCCACTTTACACCGTTTCACCTTGCGGTGAACAGCAGCGGACGCTACGAGTCACTTCCCTCAGTCCCGCGCTGAGAACATTTAACCTGTCAGGAAGTCCCGCGTATATTGCGCCCCTTTCGAAGGTCACGTGAAACTCAGTCGGCATTCGACTGGTTCCAATCGCTTCTGGCGGCCGCCGCGGTTCATCGTGAGGTGAAACGGAATATAAACATATATATGTTAAAAAAAGAAAAAAAAAGATTTGGCTTGTGGAGTTAGTGTGCGAGTTTCTGGACTGAAACTCTTTACGAAACCCGGCTGCAGACGTATACTTCCTGCATTTTTATGTTCTTATGTCACAAAGAAGAGTTGCGGGTTCCTTCGGCTATATATGCACGCAAGAAAAATATTTTCTTCGAAACATTTTCTTCGAACGATTTAATGTTTTTCTTTAAAATTTCTGTAATTCCAATAGCGTGGGAATCACACTGGGAGGAACTGAAACTCCTCCTTTCATCCAAACTTCCGTTCCTCCTTCTCTGGGCAACTTGATCATAACAAGGAGGAACAGTCGCCGTTGCCACCTTTCTCCTCCTTTTTTTCTTAGAGTGTACACCCTTCACATATGGAGATCTTGGCAGCCGGACCGCCGGAGGACGACTACATTCGGGTGAATCGTCAAAAGCAAGGAAAAGAACTCTGTTATTGGCAAATCTTTACTACTGAGCAAGTGATAGTGGCTGGCGTGGGTAATCGGCGAGGTAATATTTCGATTGTTAGTTGATGTGACGACATGATGGCGCTTAAGACAAGGACAAAGGGAGATCTAGACAACACGGAGCGCTGTAGAGCATCGACATGATGGCGCTTGAACGGACAAGAGGACAAAGGGGAGACTAGACAACACGGAGCGCTCGACATGACGGCGCTTAAGACAAGGACAAAAGGGAGACTAGACAACACGGAGCGCTCGACATGACGGCGCTTAAGACAAGGACAAAGGGAGACTAGACAACACGGAGCGCTCCGTGTTGTCTAGTCTCCCCTTTGTCCTTGTCTTAAGCGCCATCATGTCGTCAAATTCCCAGTACCAACTAGCCCAACAATCTGCATTGGTTAGTTGATGCCTGAGAAATGTACAAAGATATGTCGATCCATCCGACTGAACTAGAAATTTACGAATTTCGACGGCGATTGTTTCCACGCATGTCGGTGCAAACCATGTTCGGCGAAGTGGGTACAACGTAGATGACGATACATCTGGCTTTTCCGTTTTATTAGCGGAACGATGAGTGGAAGTCATTCCCTGGGATGTTTTATTACCATGTGTCGTGTAAACATTAAATTCACTCAATTTGCTATGGAATGGGAAAACGACCTGGCCCACTCCCTTCGAAGTCATCAGGTTTGAAACGCTCGAAACATCACTTTGATGGGGTCCGGTCCCTGCCGCGACCTAGGGCGGAAGTCCGTCGTTTGCGCAGCTCGAAGGCTCTCGGAGTAATTGGAGCAGCTCGGAGGCTCCGGGGCTCCGCGCTAATTAAAGTTGTACTCCAAAGTTCCGGACGTAATCTACGAAAGGCATGCCGGGGAAACGAGAGCACCACTGAAGGATAACAGAAAGGATTACTCGCTCTCCCTCTCTTTGCGACGCCGTGACGTCACACACTCTCGTTTCTCAGACTACTTGGCTGAATTGAGTGGATCTCGGATCGTTCCATCGAAGACGTTCTGATCCGTCGTTCGCCTATACGAGGGTCCGCTCGGCCTCGTCGGTCTCGCGCACGCTTACCTCTCGTAAAACCTGCCGGGAAGATATAAACTCAACGCTGCGAGCGAATCCTATAGAGCCAATCTAGAACCAACCACCCAACTCAACTGTGACGTGGTCACGTGTCCTCATGCGCGTTTAAAGCTTTTTGAAAAGATCAATCAAAAACACGACGTCATGGCCTCCCCTAGTATTTCTAATTCCGTTGTTAATTTCTTAATTTCGCCCTTCAAGTAAGGACCGGCTGTTTTGTACAAAGATGCAAAGTGGAGGAAATTGTTGAATATGGAAAAGACCCAAAGTTACTCAAAATTACCAACAGAAAATAAGGCTAAAAATAACAAAAAGTTATTCCGTTGTATCTCGACATAGCGGAGCAGTACAGACTACACTGGTAAGTTAGTGGCGCCTGATGCCTCCGGTGCAGGTGAGAAATTGAATAAGTGCAGTGCAAGCGCTCTCCTTGGGTCGTGCACCACGTAGCGATACACGAGCGCAACCGGTAAGATCCAGAACAAAAAGTGCAGAGAGCGTGGATTGACCCAACACCAGCTAGATCTTCAAGGCCTCTCAGCTCTTCCGTATGACGTCAAGATATGTGCCCGGCCGCCGGGTGGTGTTGGGCTGCCTGATATCCCCGCGATTTTTCCGTCGTTCGGCAATGGCGGCGGAGACTAAGGCGTAGTGCATTTCGTCGAATTCGTTTTTCAGTTTGAAGTGACTTCTGACCGAACCAGGGATGATCCGTACGTGACAGTGTGTGCTGTGATGTGTTCTGTGATATGGAATAAACAAGCAAGCCACACGTGGCCCTTGATAGTGCACGGAAAGGAATTTGAGATCAGGATAAGTTGGAAACGGTTTCCATTAGGCCTCGTTTTGTTGGACTTACAGACGGTAATTTTTCTTGACAACTACGGTACTATTTAGTTCTATGTAATTTTGTGTGTGACAGTATTTCTGCGGGCTTTTTATGATTGGCTAAACCTTAGCTGATGTAGGTCTAGTATTAAAAATCTGCTGAAAACGAGAGCTCACTAAAGCTCACGAGAGCTCACCGGAATTTCTAAGCTTTGTGTACACATTCAATGCTTTCTACCTTTGACGACTGCGTATTCGAAGAATTTGACGACGTATTGGACGACGGCAGAACAGCGTGGACGAACAGGCCAGAACTTGCCCGGCGGCTCGGCTCGGCTCGGCTTTGTCGAGCCGAGTCGAAATGACCAGAGAGGCCGGACACATCGGTTGACGTCAAGCGATGTGGAGAGGAGGCATTGGAGAGGCCTTAGTCAGTCTAGGTGGTGTCGATTGAAGCCGGGATTCTGCAGCTCCAGCTTTTGCGATTGCAGCACTGAGAAAACTTTTGTCCTTCTCGCGTCCACGCCAACCGATACATGGAGATTAGCGAATTACCAAGACAGAAAAATTTCGAAATCTAGCACGCATCATTTGTTGGATAGCGAGCGGAACTTGAGCATGGTTCTTCTTACTCGATACTTTCAGATGCCTTTAAAAATATGTCTTCGGACACAGTTGCGAAACCGGCCTGAAAATTAACTAAAAGTATAATCAACACAATGCCTCTGGACAAAACAGCGCGAAACAGACACTTTCTCAGAAAGCACCGGACATTGCAGCACTGAAAGTTCAATTAATTTTCCGCCGGAAAGGAAGAAAGCCAATTGTCATTCGGGCAGACCTAGTTTACGTCACATCATTAACAGCTATAAGCTGCAATCACCGACGTACAGCACGGTTCGCTCAGCATCGGCAATTTGTCATGGAAACGTTCGGCGGACATTCATCAAGGCATCATTACTACGGACTACAATATGACTCAACGCTGCCACCGCAACATTCGACTCTCTATGGATCATGGTCCTGCGGAGGCTTTCGCTGCGCCATTACAGTATTAAATGGGAGATACTTTATCAATGTCACTCCAACCCAAAAAGAATCGCATTCACTAACTCAAACTGGAAGACGCAAACCACGAGGAGAGGGAACGACCGAACGAGTCCACACAATTAATCTAAATGACGTCAAGAATTATACGTCTGTACCAGCGACGCGTATGTTCGCAGATTGAGCTTGGAAGCGACACTCAAGGCTTCCGGTTTGGCGCAACCGGTTGTTAGGATTAATTGTGTGCCACTCCAAAGAAAAGATCAGTCTATAGAAATTCGATTATTTTTTGTACTTATTACGAATAACGTCAATGAGCTGTGAGTGTGTGCTATCGAGTACAAAAGAAATGCGACCACTGGAGCGCGTGGCCGTCGACACATGCTGCGCCTCCTGGAGGCTTCTGGAAACCGATAAAACGGCGGGGTGGAGAGTAGGGCGCTGCGAGAATGCGCGTCCCACTCCGATGTGTTGGAACATCGCCCAGCACAGCCCAAGCTTTGACGCTACGGCAGTATACTTCGTTTCAGCTTAGGTCCGAGCGCGGCCTATGTTATGAGCCGAAGGGCCAATCATACAGCGCAAAAAGCCCAGCGTCATGGCGTGCTCTCTGCGCTTTATAGAACTAGCCGGCAGAGGAGCACGCTCAGAGAAACGGCGAATACCGGCTGGTCCTATCAACTGCAGAAAGCACGCCATGACGTTGTGCCTCTTTCGCTGTTTGATTGGCCCTTCGGCTCATAACATCGGCCGCGCTCGGACCGAAGCTGAAACGAAGTATAGTGTGATCGAAGTTGTTCGCATTTCGTTCGAACCCGACAGTACCACGGACGTATACGCTCACAGCAAGAACGCGACATCAAGGCGCGTGGGGTTTCCAGTTCGGGACAAGTGGCCGTGAGGATTAATTGCGGTTGGCGACTTGCAAAACGAAACGAGCCTTAGACGGATACAATATCGCAGAGGCTACGAGTTGCAGCAGCCGACGCCTGTTCGCACTTTCTACGCGACGCCCTCGATCAACTTTTCTTGGCATTTGCGAGAGAGAAGTTTATTCTATTTCTCTCAAGGTGTGGAAACAGTATATTGGGCAAACAGGGAGGCGCGTTAACCAGAGACTCAGAGAGCATCATTTGGAAGTTTCACGGTCGTCAGCGGATTCCTTTCACCCCACTGTTGTTCATGCCCACACATGCGCTGACTGCGTTCCTTGTTTCAAGAACACAAACGGTTTGGGAGGAAATCATAGCAGATTTGGCAGGGAAATCATCGAATCATTCACAATGAACACCGTTGACAATGATGTGTCAGCGCCTTCCTTTGTTCTTTCCAAAGAAGACAACCTACTTGACTCCGGAATCAGCGTACATTCAACCGCTCCCCATCCCATCCAAAAATGTTGTACAGCTCATGCTGTTATTCACACTTTATCTTGTTTCCTTCTTTACAATTTTATCTTTACACTTTCCTTTCTCTCTTGCTGTTTACCTTTCTCAGCTTTTCCTTGACGGTTCTCAATTTCAGTGAGTGCTTTATGAACTCATTCGCGTCGTTCCTAGTTGGAAGAATTGTTCGTCGTCCTTCGTCCCGAGTTTGTTTTATTCATTCTGTGGTCAGTCAATTTTACCAGCACGCTCTTCAGTTGATTTAAGCTTTGCTTTTACAGCGAAGCTGTTATGTACTAGGATCTAGGAAAAAATGCGTCCATGGATGTTAACAAAAAAAAACTTCCGCTTAAACGGCGCTCCTTCGTTCCGATTGGTCGTTGCAAGTATAAATAAAACGAGGGGCGACCCGCGTGAATTAGCCTTCCTTGGGATTATTAGATAGTGAGGTCCTGATCCCTTGTTATCATCTACAATCACAGACTTATCTCAGCTAAGAGTGCGCTGTGACGAGACTGAGGGCAGAACGCGCCGATCTAACCTTCTTTTCTTTCGCTTCCGCGATGCTGATAAAGAGACATGGGCTCAATCGGAAAAAAACTATCCTTGAGGTGTGCCTCGAAAAATTGGGGTTAGAACTTCCCATAAGTGACCATAGAGCAATGATCACTTTAGTCACTAAAAATTGAATAAAGACAATTAAAAAACGAAGTCGTGTACGTGTCTTCATTGTGTCATATGTAAATCGTGTAGATGTCGTATGGTTGTCGTAAAGATAACAGCTTCGCTGGTCCTCCATCTTCACATGAAGTGGATGGGCTCTAAAATTTTTAGAACCTATAGAACTTTTCAGCCTCCGTCGCATGGGCGCTGCCATCTTGGAATCACGTGACGTGGCCGCCATAAGGTGGCTTCAACTACTCGCTCCCCTCTCCCCTCCGCGCCTTACCGAAGGCGTTGCATTCGCGCTTTTCGTCACTTTTCTCCGCGTTTCTTGCCTTCTTGTAAATCGCTGCCCGATGCTCACATTTACAAATTAATTGCATGCCATCATAATGTGCACGACGATATCTGCAGTTAATTTTGTAACAAATGTGTGCTATTTTAACCGCCGGCGTACCGGATACGTGTGAGAAGAGAGGAGGTACAAGAATCAGCGTCAGCCCTGGCGCATATTGAGCCCAATTATTTATGACAACTGAAGTTTGCTCAGTGATAGTGGCGAAATATTCTACATAAGTGTAGTGCAATGTATATGTATAACCGCGCATTTAGTATCTTAAGGAATGTGACCAAAGTACTCAGCATATGAAGCTATCTGTGTTTCCTGAAAGTCTCCTGCCTTGCCTTCATAACAAACTTAAAATAGTTCTTTTTGATTATATAGGATATACAAGATATATAGGTAACGAACATTTAACTCACATTTTATTTGATGCTCGGGATAATGGTAACATCCACATCAGGCGATTTGTTTGTTCACGACATTTGCTAGACTTTCTTAATGGTTCTTGTAATATAAGTGTTTGCTTGATTTATTTATGAATTTAGAGAAACTGTACACCATGTTCGATCCCATATCTGCAGTCATTATAGGGTGTTGACATTTTTTTAACACAAAATATTATTTATTTATTTTATTTATTTTAACACAAAGACCCCTGTGAAAAAAAAAAAAGAAATCGGTCACAGGCAGTTTGAGAGTGCCTAGGGCTCACATTATGTTAAGCCGAAAAGAAGCCATCTATATAGAAATCACCCGATTTCCGCGTTGTTGACTCTAGATCACATCAGTTTCAATGGAGATCTGGGTTCATGAAGTCCTGCCTAGCATTCGACTTCAGCCAAACGTACGGGAGATCACTTCTCTCGGATCCTTTAATTTTATTTGGCAAAGTTTATACAAAGACGACATTTCAGACTTCAACTGAGGGGCCTGTCACTTATCTAATGTGCCAAGCACGTCGTAATCAAATGTTAGTAAAACAAATAGCTAATTTTTGTAACGCCAACGTTGTGAAATGCTGTCAATAAGTACTTTAGCAGGGTCAATAGCTAAAGGAATTTTCCATGCGACCTAGGACAGACTATCGAAGTATTTCTCGAGAACTTAATTTTTGTTTAAAGAGAACAGCTAGAGACAATATCCCTTATTTCTTAGAGTATCTGCGTTATTATAGAATACATTTCGAGTCTCTAAAGTTCACAAAACGTTGGTGTCCGCGAAAATCAGACAGTGAGCAGTGAACTGGCGACTTCATGTGTTTTTCGCGATTCAGGAGGTTTCTAATCGGGTTGTGGACCTGCATTTTTACTATACACATAAACTCACAAGTCTCTTTATTAGTTCATTTTTATGGAAACTAGGGCCAGTGGGTACGGCCGTAGACGATTAAAATCATCGTTGTGCATCATAGTCGTTTCACCGTCGAACCTGATCCGAAATTAACGACGAACATGACCAAATGCATCGTAAAGTGTTTGTAAGAAAGTCCGTGAATATGACCCGAAACCACCTCGTGGTTCTCAAATTGGCTCAGTACCACAGTTTTATCAGTTGTGTTGCTATAACCGGCATATTTGTGCCACAAAATTATGCGAAACTGACATAACACATAAACACAGCCACGAGCGCGCTGAAACCGAAACCAATCAAATTGAAGCCACCCAATGGCGGCGAGTGCGTCAGCGCCCTCTATCCGCCGGTCGGGTAACTACTGAGATGAAAGGTCTATATGTTTTACTAAGCCCAAGAAGTGATTCCTCAAAATTCACGACCCGATTGCCTTCTTTAAGGCTTCCTGCTTCCCCTCCAGGCTTTTTCCCGCTTCGCACTCAGACAATAGCCCCTTAGACTACGTATGTCTACGCAAGTGTTCCCCGCCAGGACTGCGTGGAATTGGTTCTGGGTTTACCGCTTGCACCAACTGGTCTGCTTTCTACCGGGTCATCACGAGATCGCTTAGAAAAGAAGTTGTCATTGAGGTTCGTGTCGCTGAGGGAGTGGGCTTCAAGCTACATGACAACGATATTTGGGCCACAATTTCCCTCTCATTGTTCTTTCCGGTTCATCATCGGTGCTGTTTGAACAGCTGGATTCGCACTTAAGTAAGCAATCGTTGGGAAGAATGCCTCTAATCCAAGCCGGTAATACGTATC